>JABFPB010005858.1:0-12758 GCA_022817645.1 Ceratoteleas bidentatus
TATAAATCTATTACTTTAAAATGCATATCACGGTCGAAAATTGAAGCTGGAACATGAAAACGGTATTACAAGTACCTTGTAAATCATAACAATTTATAACTTTGTCATTTTTGAGTGAGAGTCATTTCAAATATTTCACATATCCGAATGAAAAAGGTTTTAACTAATTTTACGTTCAAAGTGCTGTCAAAGCATAGAAATTATGTCAAGATTCATTATATTTAATGTCATTTATTATGTTGAGATAATGTAAATCGATCAATCATCTCAATAAATCTAACATTAAATGTCAACCATAAAAATACTTCGTTTGTAGTTTTTTTGTTTGAATTCAATGGCACATTTGCACTCAAAATAAATATTAAATCTCACACTTTGTATCATTTCAATACATATCCTAAATGTGAGTACAATAAGAGGTTACTTATCATTTTCAAATTGTATCACATTTATTTCCAAGTGAATCCAAATAAATACAATTTAAAATTAAACCATTTTTTACACAGCGGGAAAAACGTTCGGCGAAAGTAACTCGATTGCGCAATCCCGAGGCAAATTGATGCTCGAAACTCTGACGTTGAGCTAATTATCATATAATTGTATCAGCGTCCGATGCCGCTGCAATGAGTAGATCGAAACGTTTCTAATTTCGTTAGCGAGGCGCTCTCGTCGATGAGTGTGTCACGTACGGGCGCTGAAAGAAACCCAGCCGGAAAGGGCCTCTTTCGGCAACACGACACCGCAACGCACATGAGGGAAACTTGTGCAGAACCCTCATCTCCGTCTTAAGAGGCTCTCTTTTCTCATTATCTGCTGTCCCGCGACTCTGGCAAAACCGCCGTTGCGTCGACTGATTAATGCAACGCGAAAAATGATACCGACGCAGCGCAGCGGAAAAATGCATTGCTTTATTGCGTCGCGCGTAGCTCTTCATAGGCAAACTGTTTTCCAAACGGATGATTGCGCGGCGGAATGAAATTCCAATAATGTTTAATTGAAGCAAGTCACTCGTTGGGAATCGCGCGCCACTTTGGCGGGACAAAAAAGTGCTAATTCGCCAAAGCGCGTCGTTTCGTTGTCTGCTGCTTCTTGTCGGCGGATCTCATTACAGTGATTATTCGAGGAGGATGTTTATCGCGCCGAAGTTCTGCCGCGAAAAACCTGGCGCCCGAATTTCGCTGGCAATTTAGCGAAATTCGCCGGCTAAATGCGAAATAATAAAATGATCGATCCGAAGCAACACGCGCGCGCTGACTGTTGAACAGCAGAAAGGCATTATCCCGCGAAAACACTCGACGCCCGGATCAAAATCCGATTTGCTGAATCGCTTTGCGACAAGACTTTCGATTAAGTCAACACAATGGGCGCCGCGCTTTCCATTGCAAATATTTTTCGGGCGATCGCGCGCGCCTGCAATTCGCCGGCAAATTAGCTTAGCGTGTTTAGATTCGCTCGAAATAACTTCGCATTCCGGACGAAAAAGTCGAATGGCACAGTCCTGGGCCAGTACTGGCAAAATTTCATTTCAAGCGATCAAAATCTGATGAAAAACTTTTTTTACGAACGAATTTGGTAAATATTACTCGTGCCATCGTTGGGATTTTTGTTAGCCACTACTGGGATTTTTGTTAGCCGATCGTCGGCCGCCAGTATTGGCCCAATGTTGACCCGCTTAATGAGCATCGACGGACGGTTTTTGCACCTGGATTAACGGTTCTTTTTTCCTCCGTTTTTTCATCGATGTCGGCAAAAAACCGGTAACCGATCTCCGCGAACGTGAAACTCGGCGCGGAAGGGCGCAGTAATTCGAGATGTTATCTAGGTAGGTCTGGGGCTGTAGCAGGAAGTGAACCCCAGTTGGTCTCGAGGCTTTGCCGGCGAATCAATAACTCCGCTCTTGACGGAAAATTTTCCGTCATGGACGCGCGTACGCGGCGTCCCTTGTGATCCTCCGGACGACCACGACGGACGTGACGTCATCGTCTGCTCACTCGAGGAGTCGACGTCTTTTTTCCGCTCGCGCGCACTGTCCTTGTCTGTCGTGCGCTGTCCGTTTCCCACGCGTCGCGGCCCGGACTAATTCGGCCCGGCGATTCATCGGCATAGCCGATGCGCCCGAAAGACGAGTCGCGAGTAGAGCCGAGCGACGCCGACATTGATGCGACGTTTTAATTGAAATTTCAGATCGACCGTTCGACGATATTATCCAGTTGAGATTTCGCGAGAGCAGTTCCGGATTCGCGCATTTGAGTTACGAAGTAATTATTTGTGACGGGAAAAGGGGAGCAAAGATGTTACTGTAACAGTTTCGCCTCAACCCGAAAATGTATCTTAAAATACTTGAAAAAGATGAATAGTGTAACATTGCTTTTCAGTACTGTTTCTCAAACAATCACATAATATTGCTCGTTCTAATGTGGAATAATAAATATACCCACAAGCAATTCAAGAACTTTTTCGGATACACCAACAACTGTTTGCTCGCGAAATGGAATTGTTTTGCAATATTTGACAATATTTGGCTGTACATTTTACCTAGATTCGATTGTTGGCTTCCACAATTCAGGTTGATTAAAAAGCACTACCCAGTAATACTTCGCGATCGCAACTGACGATTTCAGGAGCATTCACGCGAATTACAGTCGGAAGGCACATCGCAAAAGTAAACCATCTCTATTTTCAATTTCCCAAAGAACAATGTAACGTATCCCGATAATTTGTCGTTAAAGAATCGTTTCGGTTCAAGGAATTGCCTTCGCTTACATCTACTCGGCTGCAAACCGTACATTTTCCGCGTACAATGCAGGGAACCCGATTAAATCGACCGGAACGAATCCATAATAAAAGTATACAAGCCACTCGAACTTGAAAATGGACTGGATTCGAGTCCGCCCAGAGGTCCGCGAAAATTCACGAAAAACGTCATCCCTCCACTAAAACAGCACCAATCGTTACACCTAATTACCCATAATTCACTTATCGCGACATATCGTTCCTACATTATACAGCGGTATTCACCGGAAAAACTGTTCCACAATTCGTTGCGCCGATTTATGGGCGAGTATTATTTTTTCCGGGCCGTCGCTTCGCGACAATGACGTAGCAGTACCGAAATCAATCCGAAATCATTTGGCAATTTTCGGCGTCGATGCCACGCGTTTTTCGCTCTCGTGTCTCGACCGAAAATTGCGCCGAACGGACGCAATAAAGAGTCATCGTTTGCTCGGCGCATGAAAAATGCAGCGCTGGCGCAACTTTTGCCGCACTTTTCGGCCGCGCCGCGAAAGGTAAACTGCCTGTTTCCTGGCACCCTTCGTTGCGCTTCGCGGACTATGTACGCACGGGCGCCGGATGCAGCCCGACGAACGAACGAACGAAGGAACGAATGAACTAACGCCGCGGATGTTCCGCAAATTTCGTTTTGGAAGTTCGCGCTACTTTCTCGGGGCTTTCGCACAGACGGACAGATTTACGACGGACAATGCGCACTCTTTTCTTTGCCAGTTTGAATATCTTGTTACGGCAAATGGCGCCGCGTTCGACGCAAGATTACGGTTGTTTGTCAGTAGTCGGGTGTTTTCTTTATTTATCGGCCGTCGGTGTTTCGGAAATATTCATGAATGAGGAGCAAATTGCCGACGTGAACAATGCGGGAAAAATTGTTCCGCAGCGAGAAAAGGACTTAAATCACCCGAAAGCCGATTGCGAAATTAATTTGCTGCTATCCGGTTGGACTGTGAGAAAAATGTTGTATTAAATTTTGACCGATTTACAGTGAATTTCATCGTGTCTTATATAAATCGCGAGATATTTCCTTTGGAACAATTTTTGTAATTTCGAAGAATTTTGGACATTTTAGTAGAATTTTTTTCTTAGGGTTATGGAAGATTTTTATGTATACATGAAATGTACTGTTATGTCCTAACACGTACAGAAACAAAATGTCGTAAAATTACAGACTTGATAAATTGACGCAAAAATGGCGCACGGCGCAACATCCGCGCTGTATCGATTTTTGCGCGCGATACCGGTCGCAAGACGTGCAATCATGGAACGGAGGCGCGTTTCGCGGGCTGAAATTCGATTCGGTCGGCTGAAAAGCGGCGCGCGCAGAGCGCTATCTATCATTTTTATTTCACTTCAATTTAGCAAATTAAATTGCCGACGGAACATTGTATGATCGACAAATCGCATTGTCGAAAAAGCTCTCCATTTCCGATTAAGACTGGCGCGCGGGTCAATCCGGCGCGGTTGTATTTTTATCGGAAATTGCGTTGCGCGTTAACACGACGAAATTGGCAATAGTTGATCGCGGGCGTCGCGCAATGACGTTAGTTACGAAAATTGGATTCATTTTTATCGCGTTTCGTACGGCCGGTCGACCGAGTGCCTGATTATCGGCTCGGTGTCGAAATTGTGCAATCACTGTCAACGCGTCAAAACGGTCGACCGAATCGTCGAGTACTCGCACTCAAACAAATGGCCTATTCAGATATCCTAGAACTGCAGTCAATGTTACCATACCAAATTGTAATCAGTAAAGTGTCTCATTTGAGAAAAATTGCCACTTCGCAGTTTTCAAGCAGAGAAAAGTTTAATTCGAAAAAAATTGGAATGAAAATTGCCAAACGTTATATATAAGTCAGAAAAAAATCCAAAGTGGAATTGCACTCTACAAATACATTTTATGAGTTCCACAGTTTTCCTACCATAAAATATGGTAAACATTTAAATTTGTCTATGATGAAATTGCAAACATTTCATTACACATTTTTTATAGATGGTACTGCATGTCTTTGTATCATAAAGGATGGCAATATTTTTTTCTATTTTTTGCACAAAAGAAAATAATATATGGCGCAATAATAGTTTTACTTAATAAAGTAAACTGGACTGAAAGTTTCAATTATCTCAAATTTTTCACGCGATTCTGTGGAGTATTTTCCGGTCACCGCGGAACGACCGAATGGACGGAAATAACCGCGCTGTTTATTCATCTTTGTTCTTACGCGAGCCCGTCAGACTGCGCTCCATTCACGCGAAATTATTTTCATTAGCCAAGAGTTATCCAATAAAAATGAATACGAGCAAGCGATTACGCGATTCCGGGCGATTTCTGCGCAGTTGCGTCGCCGGAGATTAACATATCCCGCGCTCGATTTCGACCGGCGAATCCTACGCGAAATAAAATTGTCCCTCCTCCCTCCTGGAACCCCTGCGTGACACAGCCTGCGCGATTAAAAAACCGAATTACGGGCGACGCGCAAACAAACCGAAGCTCTGTCTTTTCAATATTGCAAATTTAATTATCGTGCTGCGAGTTCTTTTTAATTAAAGTTAAATAATTGAAAACAACGGGCGACTAAATGCGTTACATATTTGGTTTGATGTCAGTCAAAAAGATTCGTGCTTTACGTAACAGACGAAATGTCAAACAGTACATGGAGAAAATATTAACTAATATTTAAAAGCAGTGGTTTTTAAAATAAAGTAATCAGTTTGTAACTTTGTAATGAACGGTTTAGTAAACTCCAAATAATATTAATTTTTTTTAATATTTACGAAATGTTAAGCTTGGAAATTATTTAGTTATACTTTCATTAATTTTATATTAAAAAGCTAAACTACAAGAACTAAAAGAAAACAATTACCAATCTGGAGTAAATTCAATTCTATAAGGTTAACTTATCACATGATTTGTGTATACGTAACTGGAGATTAGTTTTTAATTAACTATTCATTCGTTTTTAGTTATGGTTTGTGAATGTTTAACGTACAATGATTTTTAATGTCGTGTAAGTCTGGACGTTGAGTGATGAACAATTCGTTAATTTTTCATGCTTTTTTCTCCGTGCGTTTTGTTGAAAATAGAAACTGAAAACGTTGATAATTGGTTTAAAAGTAAAGTAATTAGAGAACAAGAGTACGCGTATTAGCGGAAGTATTTAGCAATGTTTTTCGACCGACGGGATAAAATTGGGTGCAAAATTTACCGAACAAGAGTAAAGAGTTATTGATGACTAATAGGTATATTTGTGAAGTTTATTAACTTAAAATGGTTCGATCGACTGGAGATCACTAAATATTTATTTGAGTCAAAACAGATGGCGAATTTATTTTTATTAAAATGCTTCATTAACAAAGCATAAAATACCGTCGAAATTGCAAATTCCCAAGTGTTTCAATGCATGAATTCTACTGTGCCAATGAACTCACTATATATGATACTTTACTGTTCAATTCAAGAGACTGTGACAAATAAATACTGTAACAATTTCGACTAAATAACCCATTCGAATCAAATATAAGTATCTTCTTATTTAATATTAATCTTTTGAATCAATAATTTAATCACTCGTTAAAAAATTCTCAATAATCGAATCAACAACAATTTTCCCTAAACTAAAAAAAACGCAAAACTTCTCTGCCTTCAAACTATTAATTTCAAACTCCTAAAAAAAGTAAACTTGTGTGTTATAAGACATTTATATTCGACCGTCCCCTTGACGATGTCATTTCCCGCGTTTTATTATCGCGGCGGAATATCGCGAAGAAAATTACAAGTCGCGTGTTTACGCGACCAACTTTTTCAATTAAGGAGCGCTAACCGGCCGGTTTCGGTGAGTCGCCGTCGCGAAAGGAAACGCGATTCGGGCGAGATAAAGAGCCGTCCGATCCGGTGTCACGGTGTGCACGTGTCATCACTTTTTTATCATTATATGCCGGCCGATCGTCGCTTGTCCGTGCGTCGTGACATGTGCCTCGAATTTGCCTGACAGACGTCCTGGGGGAAATTCGCGTGCGCCTCCTTTTTCCACCCTCCGCTACGTGACCCACGTAAAAAATTCACCTCGAACGGCGCGGAATTAGCTATTTTCGAGCGCCACGATCCAAACGCTATTACGGATAACGGACGTAGAAATTGGCGTGGACCGTAGCGGCAAAAAATTCCAGTCAAAAAATTCTTTTGCCATTTTTTTGCGCGCAAATTTTACACTGTTTACACTACCACAGTGTCGGAAGATCTAAAAAAGATCGTGTTATTGTTTTCGATAAATTTCGTTAGATTTTGATAGATTTTGTTAAATTAAGTTAATGACATAATCACGCGGTGAGGATCTTCGCTAGCTCGGGTTGGTACAACAAATATCGTGGGCTGGAGTGACTAATTGTAGATAATTATGCGCAAATGGGTCACCCTATTTGCACAAATAGGTTATTACTTCTCAATGTTGGTGTGCACACAATTAATTAATCAACCGTGAAGAATCATCTAGCCACGATTCGTTATTAGTGTCGAGTAACTAGGAATTGAATAACGATAAACAAGCAGCCCGGATAATTAATTATCAAACATTGCGGTCGTCGCCGGCACGCGCAAAAATTGTTAATTTCGAGCGCGTAATTACCGGTAATCGGACGTGCGCGATTATTTGTAAACGTGCCGGGTTTTCGCGAACGAGGTCGTATTTGAATTCCGCACAGTTTCATTCGCGAAATTCGATTTCGATCTGAAAACGACAATTATTTAATATCCCCGCAATTATGACCCGTTCGCTCATTCCCGGAATGTAAATTCCGTCGACTCCCCTTTTTGTTCTCGAGATAAAAATCGCCAATCCGAGTCATTAATTTCCACGGCACGTCACGAGGCCGACAATTTCGATCGTAACCCCGACGAGTTTACGACGCGCATTATTATGCGCGATCGCTGGGTTCGCGATCGACGTTCGGTTTACGATTCAATCGATGCGATGATCTTCTTTACGGTGGCGTTCTTTATTGCAAAGGTCGGAACGCGGTTTCGTCGGAGGAAAACGACCCACTCGAACGGTCGAATAATTATGCGCGCACAATCGCGCGCGGGATTCGGCCAATTGCCAATCAACCGCGACGCGTTGGTTTCCGGTTGTAACTCCCTCGGTACAAGTGCCTTTTCAAAATGAGTCATAGAAACGGATAAAATTGGATGGATGATTTCACTCACTGCGAAGACAATTTCTGTTCGTTTTTTGGTATTTAAGGGGACACACTGAAGGAACTGTGTAAAATTGCACAAGTTTTACATGATTTTTCGTGGGAATCTCAGTGTATATACACATTTTTATAATTTAAAAAGAATTTGATGAGACAGTATCCTGTGGACACCGATAAAAATAAAAAAACATGGAATTTGTTTTTTTTATCAGTGTCTACATGATAATTACGAGACAATAGTGAATATGAATAGGTTTTTCTCGTCTATTTATCACTGTCAATTTCGGGGTTGCAACTGTCCAAAGGGAGATGCGATCGCAAAAATAAATCATCTGGTGCCGAATACAAAGCAACAAGGGGAGTCGCAAGTGCGCTTTAATTAGACGAAAGGGTTTCAGGGAGATCGGGTTTCTTGAGGGCATTGAGCGATTTGTTCGGGACAGAAAAATTATGACTTATTCGAGGTGATTGTGTCATTGAGTCAGATGAGGATGGCTGGAAAGGATTTCAATTGGTTATTCGAATTATATCTGTCAAGTTGAACAATAAAAATAAGCTGTCCTAACTCGTAAATGCAGGAGAAAAATGAGTTTGGAATTATTATTATTAGAGGAAAAAGTAGGTTTGTATTCGAAAATCAAACATAGTTGACTTTGATCTTGCACATACGATCAAATAATACTTTATAGGTGAAAAACACATTTCCAAAAAATGTTTCACCCTTTATTGTTTTAGAATCTGGAAAATGGATATATCGATAAACTAGGCACTTCTTGAACTCAACAAAGTTCCAACTCTGTGAAATCACTTTCGTTCTTTTTGCCAATGAAATTTCGAAACACAATTTCAATGTTTTGTATCTGCATCATAATCTTCCATGAAAGCTCTGAAAGTTATCCACTAGAAATGATACGCGCGGAACAAAAATTCCAACAATTTTACCGAACAGTAAAACTATATTTGATATTGTGTAACGTTTCAATAAAGTTTATCGAACGATTCTAATAAAGTTGCACTGCATTTTTATCCCAATTTTTAACGAGCAATGTATCTTCATCTACACATTGCTATCCTTACAAATCACTAAATTAAATTTAATTGATTCGAATCAATCAGTGGCATCCACACATGACACGAACGAATTTCGATGATTAAATCGAAAATTCCAGGATCAAAGGCAGCATCGCTGAAAACCATGTGGATCAAGGGAATCCACCTGTAAGAGGTGGAAATTCTATTCGAATATTGGATAAACGGAACTCCACACATTAAAACATGCAGGCGTCATATTTGAGGTTAGTTTCGAATTGGAGTGATTCTGCTAATTATAACATTAACGAAACTATTCCGAATAAAAACAAACTCTTCAAAATCCGCGAGTATATTTCCATCTATTGTTACTCCCTCGTAGCGTAACCAATTCAACTTTATAGGTTCGTAAATACAATTTGCCCAGCAGAAAAGAAAAATGTGGACACGTGAATTTCCTTGCGCGAAATTGTGGGGTTTAGTAATTTCCACTTTAAAACAAAGTGATTTTTCACGTGAATGAAAATTACACGATATGCAACAGCGGATTGCAAAAAAGTTGGCGCACATTTACATGTGTGCTACATTTCGTAACGAGTTTATGTAAAATTACGAAAAAGCTCGTACTTGCGAGGCGTCGTTCAAAACTCCACAAACGACGGCTAAACCGTTCAACAAATAGAGACACGTAACGTAATATGTGTTACATGATTTCATCGATTATCGCGGAAATGATTTGAAATGGAGTACCGGCGCTTGCATTAGTTCGGTGTTTACATTGGTCGACGTGCAAAGTTTACGCGTGCGATTGTTAATGTTTAATAGAGAAATGTCAAACGTCGGCGACACGTAACCAACGGGTCACGAGTTGCAACTATAGTCTTCATTTTAAATTTCATAAAGTTATTCGAAATGCGTCGACTTTCAAGATTTTTCGCGACGCTGCTGGAATGCTCGATGAATATTGTAAAACAACGTTTTCTCGGCGAAAAATTCCACTGGCGACGAGGAATATCTACAATTGACACGAGTTGGCGCGGGTAATTGTAGAAAAATCGCATTCTTCATATAAATCACGTTACCAGCTGTAAGATATTTATTTTCAGGCGATACTTATGCAATATGATTCCGCGAATTGCAATATTAATAAACAGTGATATGCTGTACGCTGATATGCAATTTCTTATTAATCTTAACCTTTTGTTGTTAACCGTGGGTAGAAAATTGTGGAATAATTGCTTGAGATGAAAATCAATATTCCGAACTGTTACTTCACATTACAAAAAACAATTGCGATTATAACGCATAAGAGTTAATGCAAAATTATGCAACGTGATTTCGCAATGACAATTTAGAGCAATTTCCTTCGATCCCACGCAGTGCCCCAGAAAAACCAACATTTTTTAAACAAACCCAACCTAATCCATTGTTGAAATTAATTTATATTAACAATATCGTATTCCCACAATACCCCGATGAAACATTTTATTCGAACAATAACCGGAAATCCATTTATGCAAATAGTGATCAGA
This sequence comes from Ceratoteleas bidentatus, assembly GCA_022817645.1. NCBI lineage: Eukaryota > Metazoa > Arthropoda > Insecta > Hymenoptera > Scelionidae > Ceratoteleas > Ceratoteleas bidentatus. The sequence goes on from JABFPB010005858.1 coordinate 10,539, forward strand.
ATATCTATTTATTATTAAAGCGCGCCCGTTCTAACAATAGGGCCGTTTTAAGGGTGCCCGATTCCGGCAATTAATTTAAAGAAATTAAATCTGCATGCAACTTGCGGGCTCTAGTGTCGTGGATAATGAATTTGAAAATTTAATTAAATGCAAATTATACATTCATAACTCACGAATTAAAATAATTTTCGTATTAATATCAACTCGCAGCATTGTTGACGTTAACGAGCGTGTTTAATTGGGTTCAACGACAAGTCCGCAAAAACGAAAATCTGTCCGAGACGCGGATGACGAATCGAACGGGTCCCGGGAAAAGAATCGGCCGTAAGGCGCTGCTAAATAAAACCTTTCGAAATGAAATGCATTAGTGCGGCGTCAAAGAATGCGCATCTATTTGAATAATGTGTCTCTATAAATAAATATGGTGCATTACGGGGATGTATCTCGCGAGCCGCGTGCAGACTCGATGTTGTATCGCGAGATTAGGGTGGATTAATGTTTATCGGAGCATCGTTCATGAAGTATTAAGCAGTTTTCCTCGGATTACTCGTACACGCTCAAAGGTGAATCAAACTTTGCTCATTTTCTTGCTAATTGGATTCTGCGTGGCATTTGTGATGAAGCTCCGGACCATCGGTCCTTTGCGGCTTTAGATAAGTTAAAGAGGGCTAGCTTGTTATCCCCGCGACCAACTTGCTAAGATAACTCTTCCACGCGATATTAGTCCTCAAGATACCCGCGACTTTACGCTTACGAATGCTCAATGAAGAGACGTCATTAGATTATGTCATTGCGATTCATGAATGAGAAATGAAAGGATTTCGCCGACGACTGGCGCAAATGAAGCTTTTATGAGGATCATCAATTTGATCATTTTAATAAGAAACAATCAGGAGTTAACAACGACATCTTTTACGGCGAATTACCGTTGAACGAAACATTTTTCCGAACAACTCGTCCGGAATCAATGATCCTGTATCGATAGTCACACTCGGATGACTTCTCGTCGATTACGGTCTTCATCGGAAAAATAAGTCAGCCCGAGAAAAAAAACTGTTAGAATGGCAGATTAAAAAATTGTCACTATCTGTTGGAATTACAAATTGGTACATGAATAAATTTTAATATACACTGCTAAAAAAGTCACAAAATTAAGATACCGTTTCGAATCTGGTTTCAAGGACATATTGTATATTCAATTTTATATACGTAGAAAATGTTTAAGATACTGCATATTTAATTTAATACATTGGTATATTAAATTTAATATATGGTTATTAAATTTATTTAATATACACAGGTCAAACCTTATTCCCGAAATATTTGAACTAACGCGAGGTAGAAATATCATCCAATTATTATGGGATTAATAACGCGAGATTGAATTATAAAATCATCCAATTACTATAGGATTAATTACTCAATGCCATTAATCTGAGAAAGAGAAATGAGGATTAATTTTATTCGTGAATCCTCTTTGATGTATTAATGGGATTAATGGTTAATTCTTAATCCCACAATAATTGAAGTAATGAATACTTTCATCCTTAATGCATGGATTAAAACTTTGCTGACCTCTCAATACACGAATATTAATTTTAATATACGAATATTAATTGTACAAAACGTGATTTAATATACATGTATTTTAAATGAATGTAATATATCAAAGTTTTAGGTTTACAATACACTTGCATCGTGAAAATCTATGAGATTTTTAAAAATATTTTTAACACTGTACTCATTCAAATATACGAAATTTAACTATGCTAATTCACTCAATAATCAATATCTATTTTAATAAAACTAGAAATAGATATTTTAGTAAAGACAACCATGCTATATTTTGACATCGACATCTATTAGAACTACATATTCGTTCCAGCATATTCTTTAAATGTTACACTCTTAAAAATATTTGATACAATTGAAAAATGCTGTCTTATTTAACAAAATCTTTTTGTTTCAAAGCTTATATTATTTCGGACAAAATTAATTAACTTTTTATTTCAAGTCAACAATATTATTTTTCATTCAAATTTAAAATGTACAAAAAGTTCATAATTTAAGCTTACATAGAAATGTTATGAATATGTTTCATTTGACTGGTTTTACCGGTAACCTAAAACTTTACAAGTTTTAGGTTAAGGTTGTACAATCACAATACTTATGTATTAGGAAATACATGAAAATTTACTCTAATATAGATTAATATGATTA
>JABFPB010005859.1:0-12753 GCA_022817645.1 Ceratoteleas bidentatus
ACATTAAACAGTTTTGTATGTTTGAGTTTTTCTTTGTACTTGGCGCGTTTTTTCATTTTTAATGGTTTTGATTTTTAGTTATATTCGAAAACCCCTTATATACTACCGGCCACCTGAAAATGTCACTTGCGAGAAAGGTATGCGCGACCTACCATACCAGCTTTTATTTTTTTACAAATGGTGTTTAGTGAGCCGCGCATACCTTTCTCGTCATACCTGACGCCACTGTGTCCTATTAGTGACACAGTGGCGTCAGAGTAGAGTGACATGTATGTCACAAGTACGTCACCACTGTGACTCTTTTAGACATGCCACCGAACTATCACAACTGTTTCACATTCAAGTCACTTCCGTGATATCACACATGTCACACTGAGTAGGAAATAGTTTATCACTTGTGACACACAGGTGAATCACGAGTGATTCACTTATGACATGACTGTGATATCACCGTGATATCACTGTGATTCGCCTGGTGTTCTGGGTTGCCACATTTGGCAATATTACGTGAAGTCGAGAATAAAAATTAGGATGCTCTTTGACGTGTCTAGAAAAAGAAATACAGGAGTGTCATTAAATGACGTCCTCTTAGTAGGGCCGAAATTACAGAATGACATTACCAGCTTATAATAAATTGGAGGTTGTATAAATATGTCTACACCTGCGACATTGAAAAAATGTTCAGGCAATTTTTGTTGAACAAGACCGCCCATACCAATGTATAGTATGGAAAGTGCGGGAAAATGGTATTTAATCACATACGAATTAAACACAGTCACGTATGGCACGGGGCCTGCCCTCTACCTGTCAATGAGATGCATACTTGCATACAAGAAGAACTTGTAAAACTGCATGGGGATAAATTCCCATTAGCACAGTTTCATGTGCAAAATAATATTTATTTATGTTGACGATATTTTGTTTGGACCAAACGATATCGCAACATTAGAAAAAATAAAAAGTGAGATTCCACAGTTACTGAGTCTAGGTAAATTGACGTTAGGAAAATGGCACAATAACATAGAGCTGTCAGAAAACGCGGAGATAAAAAACATCGAGCCCAGAGAAGCGGCACCGACAAAAATAAAAATACTCGGTATTTCGTGGAATCCAAATACGGATGAATTCTAGGTAGCGAGAACCGAGATAACTTTGTCAGCTGATCAGCTGACAAAGCGAAAACTGCTGTCATTAATCTCCACTATATTTGATCCCTTGGGGCGCATATCACACTTAGTGGTGAAATTTAAACAATTGATGCAACAATTGTGGTTGCTCAAAATTTCGTGGACGAATTAGTTCCCGAAAACATAAATAAAATATGGAAAACCAATGTGGACCAATTAGTCCAATTATCGGAAATTAAAATACCCCGATGCATAAACTACGAGCCAGAGCAAGACCAATTAGAAATAGTTGGATTCTCAGATGCATCTGAGTTTATTTCCGAATAACAAAAGCAAACGGGGAGATATATACATCGTTAGTGATGGCAAATACAAAAGTCGCTCAGATGAAGACAATTTCAATTGCGAAATTGGAATTATGTACAGCAGCGTTGTTAGTAAAACTAAAACTAAATGTCAAAAAGAGTTTAATTCAAACAAAAGTGAATGCAATATATTGCTTCACAGACTCTAAAATAGTGCTAGCCTGGTTAGCAAAGCACCCATCGAACTGGACGGTTTTCGTAGCAAACCGCGTGTTTTTGTCTGAATTAATTTAATCTGAATTAGTCCCCAATTCAGATTAATTTGTCAGATACCACGAGGGGCTACGTAAAATCCAAAGAAAATCCAGCAGACCTCAGTTCGACAGGAGTGACCACTCATGAATTATTGAGATCACGGCTGCGGTGGGACGGTCCAGAGTTCTTGCTAGCATAACCTATGACAATAGTACACGAATTCGACACAGAATTAGAAGTGAGAAAAACAACGCATGTAGGTATGATAAAAAATACATATTTATTGAATAGTCTGGAGAAGTATTCTTCTTGGGACGAACTCATAAGAATAATGGTATATTTATTGAAATTTATAAAAGCCACACAAAAAGTCACACCTCCAAAAGTGAATACTATTCAAATGAAATTTACAATTTAATACATAAACAGAATATACCCCTTTATTCCAATATAATGAAATTAAGCCCATTTATAGATGATATTGGGTTATTGAGAGTGGGGGGGCATACTTGAAAATTCACAGTTGCCGTTCGCTCAAAAACATCCAATAATTTTGCCGCATGGAAAGATCACTAAATTGATCATAAAACAATGCCACATAAATAACATAGTGGATTAAAATTAACACTTAGTACGCTAAGGCAAAATTATTGGATAATTAACGCAAGAAATACGACCAAAAGGGTCTTTAATGACTGTCTTGTCTGTTTAAAAGATAAGGCTTCAAAGATAAGGCAAAACCAGTACATGGCATCACTCCCTGCGGCGAGATGTACACTGTCTCGACCATTTACGCACACAGGGGTTGACTATTCTGTCCCGTACATGGTCAGAAAGCAGCAAGGCCGCGGACAAAAATCGTTTAAAATATACATTGCTACCTTTGTATGTTTAGCAACGAAAGCCGTACACGTAGAGTTGGTGACATGCTACGATTCAGCGGCATTCCTAGCTGCACTAGACAGATTTGTGGCGCGCAGAGCCAAGCCAGAACATATATACTCTGACAGCGAAACTAATTTCCAGGGAGCAAATGCAGAATTTAGAAAACACTACAAGTCCATAGTGAATAATGTAGTGTTGCAAAATTATAATGTGTCAAAGGGGACACAATGGCACATTATCCCCCCGCGACCCCGCACTTCGGCGGGCTTTGGGAAGCGGGTGTGAAAGCCATCAAAACACACTTAAAGAACTATATCGGCAAATTCACCCCCACTTGGGAGGAAATGCAGACACATCTATGCAAAACAGAAGGCTGCCCAAATTCCAGATCTATAGGAAAATTTCATGGTGACCCTGATGACCCGGAGGTCTTAACCCCTGGACATTTTCTGGGTGGGACGACATTAAATGTTATGCCAGAACCGTCATTAATAAACGCAAATGAAAACCGGCTTTCGCGGTGGCAACAAGTAGGTCGAATAAATGAGCTATTTTGGAAAAAATGGTCAATTGAATATTTGCACACTTTGCAAAATACGCAAAAGTGGAATGAAAAGAAAAATGAATTAAACATAGGGGATATTGCCATTGACAAAAACCCAATAAATCCACCGTGCAAATGGACCGTAGCACGAACAATAGAAAAGATTCCGGGAGAAAATAACGTTTGTAGAGTTTTTAGAATTAAAACACCAACGACTACATTGACGAGAAACTTCACCCAAGTCTGCAAACTTATTTCCAAGAATTCAGAAGCCAATTTTTCGAACTTAGATTTAAATTCGAGAAAAAACGAAAATGACTAATGCAAATATTTGGCGAACCCCCGTTTTACGCAGCCGCAAGGTCACCGAAACTCTTCGGCGCAACGAGTATGACTCATATACGACATTAGTATCCAAAATGGAGTACATCCAAATAGACATCGAGGAAAATGAGCTCGAACAAGACATTGAACTGATGTCCCAATTATCCGAAAGAGTGAGGCAACTAACCACGCAATCCTCCCAAGTAAGCCGAAAAACACACACGGACATACACACAAAAAAAGAGGAAAAAGTAAATTAAAACAACTAATATGGCAGGCAAAGACGGTGGAGCCGTACATCCCTCAACCGGTTGCGCCTCGGCCTCAGTCACCCCCCACATATACGCCAACCTGCCGAAACAAGCTTTCGGCTAAAAAGAAGAACCAACCTCGAGTTTCCGAGTGGGGTTCCGGGCTATTGTGAGATTAAACTGTGCGAGAGATGGACCGGAACTCCAACTACGCAACAATAGAAATCTTCGGGCAGACAATAAAAGTGCCAGTGTATATTATAAAGAAATTGAGAGAGTGGAAGACCTCCAGCAGGACAAATACATCTTCTCTGGGACCATGCACTAAACTTAAAACCTGCAAAATTAGTTACATAATAAAGATTGAAATTCAAAACCGTGTTGTCATTCGCCACACCTACATAGCACAACTGTTTAGGTTTTGAAGCAGCCGAAAACCAAACATCACATGTATATCTTCAGTTGACCTCAGATTACCGACTTGTAAATATGGAGAGAGTGCCAATCGAGTCGCGAGTGAAATTTTTGGACCTCGTGCTGACTGGGCCGACATTCGACATCGACGACCTAGTGGCGATGTATAGTGAGCGAGACTGGTCGATCGGGACGGAGACGCGATACATCGTCGCGCCTCGCCACTTATATTGCACGGTCTGCAAAGGAGTGTCGCGCCGGTCCAGGAATGAACTCTGGAGAAATCGGGAAAATTTCCGAGTAGTACGGCGCACTATTACCTCAACAAGAAGCAACGAAGGAATATTCATATGTTCGTAGATGAAAATGAAAATAAATAAAATTCTTCCAACTTGGTGTGTCAAGGATACTTGACAGACCAAGGGAGGGGGTTTGTTGAATATCCGAGTGACAATTGAATATTTGCACTCAATAAATTAGAATTAAGATCGCGAATTGTACCTAGAATTTGGGAAAATCCGTTACGCGGAATGATTGTGAGTGTGTGAGCATTCATGTACGCGAGAAATCCCGAGCGTAACTCGGGCGACATCGGAAGCGACGCATGCGCGAATCACTTGAACTCGCGACAGCGACGCGAGCGGGTCGCCGTGATACCAAATATTCCGCGTAATCGGGAGAGAAAAACACCGAAACGCGCGGCCCGTGAGAGTCACGCGATAAGCACTGAAAAGCGCTCGGCTGAGCTCAGCGTAACTCAGCGGGCACAGTCAGACCGTCGCTCAGACAATCGAACTGGCGTAACCGCCAGTTCGCATTATCAGATCGACACAGTCAGTCGCTTCTTACCCGTCACGCCAGCCGGCCGGTGACATTTCACGCGCGTTCGGCCGACAAGTCTCGCGCTGATCGTGTTTAGTATTTTCGCGTTTTCAGATGTTCCGGTATTCGCAATGGTGCGGATGCATACAGAAAATGATTAAGGGAATCTGGCCATTTAACCTTTGCCACCCAAACGCCTAGCATTCCAGAACAATTTTCTCTCGGCTAGGATAGGGGTAACGTAAGCATCCTTACGTTACGCCTAACCTTCCAACCCTTTAGGGGGGAATTAATTAAAACACGAAAGGGGGCGGTGAATAATTGAAGATAGAATCAGTGCTAATCACTTTATTCACTGATTAGCAAATCAGTGAATAAAGTGGCAAGGATACTTGTTTCACCTGAAACTTAATGATACATAGGGCAAAATAAGAAAATCAGATAAATAGCACTCAAAGGGCAATAAAATGAGACAGCCCTTAAAGTGCAATAAAAATGAGTTACAAAGCGCTTTAAGCGCATGTAAATTATATTGTAAAGAGTACGGTAAGCACCTCACGACTAAAGGTAAAACTAGTCATTTGAATGGCGCAAAAGCGCCACAGATTGTTGAAAGCTCTTTCAGCGCACGTCCACAAATAAATGTTGCGTGCAAGAGCTCCAATCGTAAAACAAAAGTTGCGGTTACAGCAAATTTAAAATAAAGTAGGCCGTGGCGCGCTGCGACCACGCAGACAACAATTCAAACACTTAGCCGTTATAGCGGCGGCGTTTTATAAATATAAACGATCGGCGGTCGGTCAATTCGCGTCGAATGAACAAAAACAGACGTTAGTAAACACGTCAATTACACAATAAAGCACGTGGATTCACATGTTAAGGATCCTTGACAGTTCAATCAACGTATATCAATTGAATCTAATAAGGGCACATCATCTGCGGGGAAAATAATTGTAATTGTCTACATAACCTATACAGGGTGTTTGAAAATAAACGACCGCTCATTCCAAAACATTTCTAATTGTAGTCATCACCCAGTTGTTTCTGAGTCATCACACAGTTGTACCGCAGTTATCTTCCAGCTGTAGCTCAGTCATCACCCAGTTGTTACTCAGTCATCATGTCGTAGGAGTAGTCATCACATCAGCTGTACCCCAGTCATCAACAGTCGTAGGTGTAGTCATCACGATAGTAGTACCCCAGTCATCACCAGTCGTAGCTGTAGTCATCACGTCAGTTTTACACCAGTCATCACCAGTCGCAGGTGTAGTCATCACGTCAGTTGTACCACTGTCATCACCAGTCAGGTGTAGTCATCATGTCAGTTGTTCCCCAGGCATCACCAGTCGTAGGTGTAGTCATCATGTCAGTGGTACCCAGTCATCACCAGTCGTAGGTGTAGTCATCATGTCGGTTGTACCCTACTCATCACCAGTTGTAGGTGTAGACATCACGTCAGTTGTACCACAGTCATCACCAGTCGTAGGTGTAGTCATCACGTCAGTTGTACCCCAGACATCACCAGTTGTAGCTGTAGTCATCACGTCAGTTGTACCACAGTTATCGCCAGTCGTAGGTGAAGTCATCACGTCAGTTGTACCCCAGTCTTCACTAGTCGTACGTGTAGACATCATGTTGGTTATACCCTACTCATCACCAGTCATAGTTATAGACATCACGTCAGTTGTACCACAGTCATCGCCAGTCGTAGGTGTAGTCATCACGTCAGTTGTACCCCAGTCATCACCAGCCGTAGGTGTAGTCATCACGTCAGTTGTACCCCAGTCATCACCAGTCGTAGGTGTAGTCATCATGTAAGTTGTGCCCCAGTCATCACCATTCGTAGGTGTAGTCATCATGTAAGTAGTACCCCAGTCATCACCAGTCGTAGCTGTAGTCATCATGTCAGTTGCACCCCAGTCCTCACGAGTCGTAGGTGTAGTCATCATAGATGATGAATACATGATGCCTGGAATGATGACTACTCCTATGACCGGTGATGACTGGGGTAAAACTGACATGATTACAACTACGAATAGGTGATGACTGGGGTACAACTGACATGATGACTTCACCTACGATTGGTGACTTCTGGGTTAGACTGACACGATGACTACACTTACGACTGATAATGACTGGGGTACAACTGACATGATGAATAAAACTACTACAGGTGATGTCTGCGGTACAACTGGCATGATGACTACAACTGAGACGGTTGATGACTGGGGCACAACTGACATGATGACTACAAATACGACTGGTGATAACTGGGATACAACTGACATGATGCCTACACCTACAACTGGTGATGACAGGGGTACATCTAACACGATGATTACAACTACGTCTGGTGATGACTAGGGTACAATTGACATGATGACTACACCTACGACGGGTGATGACTGGGGTACAACTGACACGATGTCTACAACTACGACGGGTGTTGGCTGGGGTACAACTGGCATGATGACTACAACTACGACGGATGATGACTGGGTTACAACTGGCATGATGACTACACCTGCGACTGGTGATGACTGGGGTACAACTGACAAGATGACTACACGTACGACTGGTGATCACTGGGGTACAACTGGCATGATGACTACAACTACGACGGTTGATGACTGGGTTACAATTGAAATGATGGCTACACTTACGACTGGTGATGACATGGGTACAACTGACATGATGATTACAACTACGACGGTTAATGACTGGGTTACAACTGACATGATGGCTACACTTACCACTGGTGATGACAGGGGTACAACTGACACGATGACTACAACTACGACTGGTGTTGACTGGGGTACAACTGATAAGATGACTACACCTACGACGGGTGATGACTGGGGTACATCTAACTTAATGACTACAAATGGTGATGACTGGGGTAGAACTGGGATGATGACTAAAATTACGACTGGTGATGACTGGGGTACAGCTGACATGATGACTACACCTACAACTGGTGATGACTGGGGCACAACTGACATGATGATTACACCTACGACTGATGACTGGGGTACAACTGACATTATGACTACACCTACGACTTCTGATGACTGGGGCACAACTGACATGATGACTACATCTACGACATGTAATTGGGAGACGTGGGTTCGGATTCCACCGGCGACATATGACGACTTTTTTTCCTTCAAAGCTTACAATAATATAATGTTCATCGAGAGGTGCAGAGTCTCTCAAAAATTGCCTTGTGTGCGGCGTTTTTAAATAAGCATACACTAGAAAAATTCCTATAGTATAGTTCCTATAGTTCCCCTTGCCCAATAAATGAGCGCGTGATTTGAATTGTAGTATTTACGAGTAATGAATAGGTTGAATTTATCGAACTATTAAAAATTCGAAACAATGCCATCAGATTGATTCGTGATGTTATTGTTATGATACATGTGAATGGTCACACATAAGGCCGATATCTTATTACATTTTATTTTTCCCCTTCAAAGAATGTGATTTAATTCATTATTCATATTTTAGCATTCCATTCCATTTCAGTTGTTTATACATTGTTCTATTTATATTATACATTGCATTTATTTAAATTGTTTACATGTTGAATTTGTAATCGAAACAATGCCATTATATTGATCAGTAACGTTTTGTTATGATACATGTTAATGTTCATAAAGACCAGACCCTTCTCTTATAATATTTTATTTTTCATATTGAAAGAATGTGATATAAGAAACTCAAAATTTACTATAAGCATGCAAATTTCGGATTAAGTTAAAAAACGGTTAAATGGTTATTATCAAATTTTCCGCCACAATATCAAAACCGAAATTTTGAAACATTGTCACATTGGAGCAGTTCTTGAAAGAGGCTGCCAATTACCTTACTGCAAAGCTAACAAGAAAAGTACTTTAGTTTTCAGTTTGTTTTATGTCATAGTGAAATGTGCATTCAAGTTTGATATTAAAGATATTACAAATAATTTTTGATGTACTTGAGCCCAACATTTATATCACAACCTTGAATATCATTTACAATTAAATTTTTTTAATTTATGATAAAAATGTACAAATAATTTATTATGCTATGTTATATAATTTTGTTGTTTATAATGTTCGTTAGAATGTTATGAGTTTAACATTTCAGTTTCGGTTAATGTGCATGCACATTTTGTAAGCATTTAATCGTTTTTAAATATTTTTCAGATATTTTTAATAGTTTCAGTTTAGTTATTTTTCATAGTTTTTAATAGGTTCAGATTTCTTTTCGCACAGAGAAGCTTTGTACACGACGTAACAGTTAAATATAAGATACAATTTTGTTCTTAGACCTTTAAAATAAAACATCGTTATGAATAAAACTATCATTCTTTGTTTAATAATAATATTATTTATTGTCATTTAAAAAGTGTTTAATCTATTTCTCATTCGTTTTGTTTATATTATTTTTACAATTTATAATCATTTCTAATAATTTCTATAAAATGAATTCATTTTGTACAAAAACTGCAGTTTTATAAACAAGTCTGATACTTAAAAAATAGATTTATTATATTTGAACCAGACATTTAAATCTGTTATCAGGGGACACGGCAGTGTCCCCGGCCAAGTACAAAAAAACTTGGCCGGAGTAAAAATATTTTATAAGCAATTGCTTACATACAAATTTCTAATGAAAAATTTACGTAAAATTTATGTAGAAACAAGATTTACATAAATATTATGTAAATTGTATCCGACTACGCATTGTGCACGTATATTTTGATACATTCGTTTATATTCGATAATAGGTTTTTACTTACATAAAAATAGAAATTATATTAATATTTTTCCTCACTCGGGGCAAAAACCATCACATTCCCACGCGTTTCCGCCCTGATGGGCGGAAACGCGGATTTCCCACTGCCTCCTAAGGAAACATATCGTAGACGTCGCAGGGGGAATTTCGATTTCTCACTCGTTTCCTACAGAACTCGGCTTCGCCTCATTCCGCAACGCGTGAACAAATCCGAAATTCCCTCCTTAATGGCGTAATGCACTAAGATTTAGCGTCTTAGATACCCGGCCATTTACAATGCAAATACCTCAACTAAAACTGAAATCATAAACAAAAAATATTATAAAGAACAAACATAATCTTATAATTAACAAATTAATACATATTAGCATAATGCGTTTTTATTTGTAAGATGTTGTCATAAATTAACGTAATGACAATTTAGTAGTAAATGATTTTCAGGCATACGATAGAACAGTTAGGCTGAATGTCATAAACAATTATTCGTCATACCTTTAATATAAAACTTGAATTTCACTACGGACGAAAACAAACGGAAAACCGAAACCAAAAGTACTGTTTTTATGAGCTTTGCAGTTGGGTATTTGTCGGCCTCTTTCAAGGATTGCTCCAATGTGCTGACACATTACATATTTGATATAATTTTAATTGTCAATCTCCATACTTCATCTCCCTCCCTAAATTCCTTATCTCCCTTATCCCGATTGTAATAGAAGGCCTGCATGTCCCCTGCTTCTCCTATATACTTTACCATCAAATCTCTCGCTATCGACAATCTTTTCATTCTATCATACCACTCGGTTATTGCTTCACTTGCTGGTTCATCTTGCCTTTCCAAATCTCTCCTCATCAGCAATGGTGGTTTTGGCTTCCTTCTAAAGTTCAATTCCATTTCTTCCCTCAATTTATCGCGCCTAAAAATTTTCTTAACCCTTTCGTCCCCCTCTTGCAATTCTCCTCGATTATTCCATCCTAATTCCGCCGCGATCGCGAGAATCGTCGCCGCATCCTGCTCCGCGAACCATTGTTCAAACCCCCCCTCGTCGTCTAACCTCTCAAAAATCTTTTCGGCCGGCTGCCTACTCGCAATTTTCCCCTTTACCCTCGATTCCCTTCTCACCTCACTTCTCATCTCAGTTTCGGTACTCACCGTTTTCCTCCCAATCTGCGGGACTCCTTCAATCTCGCGAATTTTCTGCCAGATCTTAGGGGAAATTCCGCTCGGGACGGCGCATGGCGAGGCTTTCACGCTGTCAACTGTGTTGCCATTTGCTTTTTTCCTTTTTTGTTACGCCGTTTCCCCAGGCGGTAGCGCTCGCCGCGGTTCTTTACTTTTCCCCTTTGCGTTCCAAAACCTGCCAGTGGAGATCGATCGAAATGTTCAGAGCTGCTCACTGAAGGAGGGCTGCTTCAGTGAGCAGCCCTCCTCACTGCTCACTGAAGCAGTGAGGAGGGCTCACTGCGGTGAGCCCTCCTTCCGCTCGCCGCAGTGAGTTGGCTGGAGGGGCGTCCCCCTTGGTGAGCATCCAGCGACGTCAGGCCGAGAGATGGCGGTAACGGCGAGCTTCCTCGGCGCGGGAACCTTTGAATGACGGCGTCATTGCGCCCGAATGGGATGGCGATATCGCAACACACGGGCGGAACACCGCCGGGGGTTCAGGGCAAGACGAACGGGGCCTAACCTCCGGGGAGATGTTCCCGGCAGAGTGTCGTGGCTACCCGGCCGCGAAGCCCGGCAAAGTTGGTCTTGCAGCTTCCACAGCCTGTTGGCGAGAATGAAGCGGTGGTGTCCCAGTGGCGCCTGAGAAGTAGCCGAGGCGAGACGTCAACTTCTGGCAGGTGGTGTCCAGACGAGACAGCGAGCAAACATTAGGTCGAGGCACGACGACGGTTCTGAGCGGGCGAGACGATATCGGCGAAACGAGACGAGGCGGGGTGAGGATGGCAGACCCCGCTGGTGTCGATGTCCCGCGCTAGAGCTCCCCTCTGTCCCTCCGACTGGGACAGTTTCGAAGTCACAGAAAGCTGAAACTCGTACGCAAGGCATTACAATCGGAACAAAAGAAAACCAAATCAAAAGCAAAAATTCGAACATAACAAAATAAAAATCGCAAATTATTATTACGTAATCCCTAACATGAAAACCCAAAATTAAAGTCATCCACGAACTAGCGTAACCCATAAGTCCTCGCAAAACGAAAAATTAATCCCACCAACTCATTCCACTCTTACACACAAAGAATCCACTCTACAAAGAATTCCACACTTACAATTCCATAACCTGCTACATACTATACAACTTTTATCTCACTCACACGTCCATACCAATTCCACCATCTGTAGATGGTTTCCTTACACATCCATAATCCCACATCCATTCCATACTCACCAGAACCTTGAGCGAGCTCCACTAAGAAGTAAAATCATGACCTTTGCGAATCAAGCGCAACAGGGGGGGGCGAAACAAATAATAGTTCTTGCGTCTCGGGTATTTCCCCACCCATTAACGAGAATGACGTGGCTCCGTAAGACGGTGGCAAAAATTGACACCGTCACAACAGATACATCTTGAGTTTTGCCCAGGCCAGAAATTAATCTTCTGTTAAGTCTCGAGTTTTGCCCAGGCCAGAAATCGGTCTTCTTATAAGTCTTGAGTTTTGCCCAGTCCATAAATCACTATTATAATAAGTCTTGAGTTTTGCCCAGGCCAGAAATCGATCTTCTGATAAGTCTCGAACTTTGCTCAGGCCAGAAATTGCTATTATAATAAGACTGGAGTTTTGCCCAAGCAAAAAATCACTATTATAAGTCTGGCGTTTTGCACAGGCCAGAAATTGTAAGAAAAATGAAATATTTCCCAGGCGAGATATCGATCTTCTTATAAGTCTTGAGTTTTGCCCAGACCAGAAATTGATCTTCTGATGAGTCTTGAGTTTTTCCCAGGCCAGAAATCGGTATTATAGTAAGTCTGGAGTTTTGCCCAGGCCAGAAATTAATCTTCCGAAGAGTCTTGCTCTTTGCCCAGGCCAGAAATCGATCTTCTG
>JABFPB010005860.1:0-12755 GCA_022817645.1 Ceratoteleas bidentatus
CAGTAACATAGGCCAATAATTAAAATAAAAGGTTTATTTAAAAGTCAATTTTCCAAAAACGTAAATATAATCATAAGAGTGATAAAAATAAAAGAGTGCCATATTCCTCTAAGGAAAATTATATCTTCTTTTTATTATTTTACCTTACCTTTAAGAAAGAAAATCTTGAATTTTCATTAAAATGAATTATTCTAAACAAAAACCAACTTAAAATTCAAAGTGCACACTTGTCCGACTAAAAATAAAAAATTAATTTATCATAACAAGTTTTTCTCCATTTTTACTGTTTTAATTGCACAAAAAACCGTTTCCTCGCGACGCAGAAACGAGCGAACACAATTAACAGAAAAATTGCCTCTGTTGCAACGTGTCTTTCAGGACCCATTAACATACAAATATTACTAAACGACACATAAACCCGAGACTAGTGTCACCGCGAAGTTCTAAAGTTAGGTTCGACTTCGAATTTTCATTAAAAATCGTCTGCAGTCGATTTAATGTGTATTATTATTAATTTTTTGCGATTAAATTTTATTTGCATTTTTAACATTGCAATTTGCCGACATGGAATTACTAAAATCTCGACAAGTAAAAAAGGCGCGAAGATTCAACTGTGTCTGTCTTTCTTCCAGCGCAATACTGATCGCAATTGTCTGCGCAGAATCACTGTTTCCTTGACATCGATGGTACGACATAATACGCTATTTTTCCCTGGAGAAGGGGGGTAATAATTTTTTTGATGACTATGATTATTTTTGAGTGAGTAATTAGCGGGAATTTCAACGAGATATTTGAAAGTGTATTTGTGTACTTTTTGAAATGCAAAGATAATTTTAATGTTTAAAATAAATTTTGTATATGAATCTTTATATGCATTTTTTCAATTGAATTATTTTTCGTTAAATTTTATATAAAAAAGTACCATAAAAAAGTTAATTGATTAATTGATTTATTAAATATTAAATATTATCAAATTAAAAATTAAATATTTTATTTTATATTAATATTAAATATTAAATATTAAATGTGTCAACGGTTGTTCAAAATCAAGAAATTATTAGAACATTATGTAAACTATTTTCGCTTTAGTGACGCCTTCATTGAAAGTTGGTAACTGGGTTTTAACTGCAGAATTACTTTTAAACTCATGCAAAATCTTGCGACCAATGGAGAAAGTGATGTGTCTGATTAAGTGAAACGTTAAATGTCAATGTCTCCGTAATAAACGTCAAAAACTTTTTGCGAAGAAGGGGGCAAAAAATTGTTCGAATTAATAAACATTTGGTTTCTTCCGTAAACAATCGCGTGCAAAAATAATGTTAGCACAATTGAATAATGAAAATTTTACATATTTTTCAAAATGTTCAAATCGCTCTGAAATCAAAAGAATTTTTGGCGATGACAAATCAATGTAAATAATTATTTAATAAATACCATCTAGTCAGATATTATTAAGTAAAAAATACTCAAATAACGGAAATTAATAAATAATTTATTATCGCTGCACTTTTTGCAAATTTATCAGTACATTTTGTTTTTACTTTTTACACATCAATCTAATTTTAGCTAAATAATTGTTGGTTAGTAGATAATATATCATTATCATTATATATTTCCTAAGTTATATTACTATCTCCATTTGAGTTATACTTTAAATGGTCGATGACCATAAGTGACCTTTCATTTCATCTCATGATAGGTTTACTTCGCAGTATTAGTCTAAAATCAAGAGGAATCGTCTCTAAATTTAAATTACGTTTAAAAATTCAAATACTATGAACTTTGAAGACATTTCGATAAATTTTCTTTGAAGCAAAAAAATTAATTTAAAATCACTGAAAAAAAATCATTGAGTTAACATCGATTTCTGTAACTCATTTAAAAAGTCTAGAACCTGAGTTCAAATCTCAGTAACGCAGTGATTACAAAATTGAGAAATATTTTTTTTTGTATTCCAAAATATATGAATAAAAATAAGACATAACTTTGAAAAAGTTACCGAAAAAATTAAATTATGAGACATAAGTTCGATTCCCACCAAAGAGGGTATTTTTTTCTAAAATCTTTCCTTATACATTTTGTATTTCAAACATATATATATAAATAAAAATAAGACAGCTTTGAAAAAGTTATTAAAAAAATAAACTACGGGACATAAGTTCGATTCCCACCAAAGTAGGCTTTTTTTTTCTAAAATATCCTTTCCTTCTCATTTTCTAACTGAATACATTAAATATTTGCATAATTTTCAAATATGTAGAAAATATTCTTCGCCATTACGAACCAATCAATCGCAACAATTGCGGCGAAATAAATCATCCAAAACACCGCAGCCCCTCCCCCCCCCTCTTCCCCCTCGCCCCTCCCCCCGTCCACGTCACGCAGGCAGCTCTCGCTCGGAGATTCGCCGGTTCGACAGTCGAGTCGTTGTTGTCGCCTCGCCACGCCACGATTTCCTGCGTCTGCGGTTTCGCAGGACGACAATAATAACAACAACCGAGACGTAAACAAACGAGCAGGCGGACAGTCAGGATGACGTCGATCAAGGACTTCTTCGCGGACAAGAGCGTGTTCCTGACCGGCGCCACCGGCTTCCTGGGCTCGTGCCTCATAGAGAAGCTGCTGCGCTGCTGCGACGTCAAGCGGATTTACGTGTTGCTGCGCGCGAAGAAGGGCAAGGATATAGAGGAACGACTGCAGGAACTCACAAAGAACTCGGTAATGCAAGGGTGATTTTGCAGTGGAATTTTTTATTATATCAATTAAGTAATTAGAATAGTACATAATAGTAAACAATTGTTTAACTTTTTTCAGGTTCGAAAAGTTATTCATAATTATAAATAATATTTACAATTCTTAAGGTCTGGAACGGTCCATGCTAGTCAAATTAACAGCTAAATATATATATTTTAAGAACTACAATGCTAGTACTTAGAATCATCAATTTTTTAATTGAAGTGGTTTAGTGATGTTTGAAATCAGTAAATAAAACATTTGGATTGATGATAAACATATAGAAATA
The DNA here is from genome assembly GCA_022817645.1 of Ceratoteleas bidentatus. Lineage (NCBI taxonomy): Eukaryota > Metazoa > Arthropoda > Insecta > Hymenoptera > Scelionidae > Ceratoteleas > Ceratoteleas bidentatus. Next base: position 3,023 of record JABFPB010005860.1, read on the forward strand.
AATATAATTCGTAAATGGTCGTGCATTTGACTAGCTTCAGAATGATAAATCTGACAAACCACCCGTTTCCTCGTTGTTATAAGTCAGTAACTTCAAAATCACGTGGTAAAATAATATTTTCTTTTGTCACATAAATGCTTTAAACTATAAGCTAATAGTTAGACAGTTTTTCATTATTAACCTTTACTGAATATGTATGTAAATTGCATGTTTAAAGTAAGGTTACCTTATCGCCCATTTGAAGCAATGTTAAAGTATCAGTTTTCGATACTTAATTTAAATCTCGAGACCTAAACGGTGAAAATTATAGAAAAATTGGCAAATGAAAGCTAGTAACGTGCATTTCTTATATATATATTTCAAAATTTAATATTTATTTTCAGTTTTTTCCAGTGTCCTTAATTGGAAGTCGATTCATGTTAATTGATCATAATTGAAATTGGTCGATTTTTTTCTGGACAAATGGAGTATAATTTGGAAGATATAAAAGTGATTAAAATGTATAATATGTAATACAATTTGACAAAAAATTGTTTTAAACAATTTGGTTGAAATAATTAAATTTAAATGTATTATGGGTAATCATTTATATCGGTATTATTATTGGCAGGTAAAAGATTGATAATTAAGTAAGAAAGATAAAAAAATAATAAAAAGAATTAAATCATACAATCATATCCAATGAAAGCAGATTTTAAATTGCCAAGAGTGCAAATGTTCATTTAAAATTGCTTGTAATTCAAATTGGATGTTTTGAAACAAAATTTTGTATACGACATTTTCATCTTATTTTTTTTACATCGATTACGGTTCCAAAGTTTATTGTTAGTTTGAAAATTTTAGAATTCTTTGAACATTTCGAAAAAATTCTGAAAATCCAAAGGAATCTGAAACATTTCGATGCAATTTCTATCCAAAAGCTATGCTTTTGAGACAAAAGAAAATTTTCTTATGCATGATTCTTATGTAAATTCTAAGAATTGTTGATAATTTTGGAAAATCCTCAAATATATCTGATATCTAAAATCACTAAATTCTTAAATGAAGAATAATTTTCTGAGTTTACTTTTGTAAATTAAAAAATTCCATGATCATTTTTAATCATCCTCTTAAAAAATCCTGAATTCCTTTGCTGAAAAATATAACAGTTAAATGTTGATAATTCTTACAGTTTGATAAAGTAATCTCATTCAAAATTAAAAACACCCATTTATTTTTCAGTAACATTTATAGTGTTTTTCAACATTTTCTGAGATTTTTAGAATGCAACAAGAGAAATCCCGGAAAAATTGCAATCAAAGGAAAGAAATGAAAGGGAAAAGAAAGCAAAACAAATCCTAATGCCATTTCCTACTAACACTGAGAATTCTGGTGATATAGCAGAATCTTTTTCTGATTTATTTGATGTATTCCGGAAGTGTTTGCAAATCAAGGAAATATCCCTTGACTTCTTAATGGATGCAAAAAATTTTGGAAGTTTTGAATATTTTTAAATATGTTTTTGAAACAGTTTTTAGATTTCAGAAAACCTAAAAATATTCTGTTTATATTCTTAGAATAGTTTATGCATCAACGGGTTTTAAAAGAGTCCATCGAAAGTTACATTAATTCTGATGCTTTCTATTCCTTTTGAGAAATACAATGCCAGTATCTTGGCAAAACATTCTTATATATTCAAATTTTTAAAAAGAACTCTTGGCTTCAAGCAATCGTTAATTTCTTCAAAATTGTTTTTTGTTTCAAAACAACCGTAGAGGTCAATGACCACGCCTCGTTGAAGCAAAATTATTTCTGTGTATATTAAAATTATCTTTTTTTGCAAAAAGAAATTGTTCTGTAATTTAAGAGGATATAGTTAATTCTAAATTTTTGTTAAGTATAATACACAAATGTAACTTAAAAATGTTTATTTGACATAAATAAATTACAGAATTCTTGTTAAATTGGAAATTTACTTTATAAGAAAAAGCAATTTCTAATAGGAAATATTTAGACAAATTTAATCAGAGTTTACCTTGTTTACATTAATAACTTTTGTATGAGATTATTGAATTTAAAAATGTTTTTAAAAATTCATTACTTTAAAAAAATTTGACGAACAAATAAAATGAAACATGAAACTTTAATTTCAGTAAGGTCGTTCCATTACTAAAATCTGCTAAAAGTGAACATTTTATCTACTTTGTACGATTACGTTAAACGACTTTCGTCGTTTGGCAAAAAATTAAAGGTGATTAAATTCTCCTGTCAGAATGTAAATATAACCTATTTCACGTTTGATGACGTAAAATCGTGTGCAAACATGTGCTTTTCATTGCCGTACAAATAGTAAAAACTATTTGTACGAAGTTCTGCGAACCACAGCTTTATTTGCATTTGCGAATTGATCTCACAGCTTTATTTATTTTGATCAGAATTAATCGTAACGCTGAATGTAAACAAACCATGTTTACATCTGTACATTCCGTAAACAAAAAATTATATTTTTTGCTGGTATATAAACTCCATTCGAAGCTTTTAATTTACGTAAATAATCGCGGAAATTCCCTTTACATACAATTTACATAAATCTGACTATGCAAATCAAAGTTTAACCTTCAACATATCTTCATTTTTTTTTATTTTTGATAAAATGTGATAAGTGGTAGTTATTGTTATTGCTTTTATTTTTGACAAGAATGTCAACAAAACTTTTTTCTGCTGTCATAACAAGGGTCGGTAAAGAAGGGTCGAAATTTGGCGGGAAATTTCAAAATTGGAATTTTTTAATTTCAAAATTGGAATTTCGAACTAAATGATAACATGTTGCAGAGTTTACGTTTATACAAAAAATTACAGAATCTGAGAATATATATAAACTGAGTTTAAAGTTGCAGTGGATGCTATTTTTTGAATAGGTGGGATTAAAAAATTTGTCCCATGAAGTGCAACGTATTTAGAATTAAAATTAAATACTGTATTTTAACGGTTTCTCGAAAATGGGATTATGTAAACGGAAGAAATTACTTCTTTAAGCGCTTTCTTTTCGTCGTTTCGTTAATATCTCGCTTGGAAGAAAGTTTCTGTTTGGTTTATGTAGCAGAAACCGGTCTTGATGTAATGTCGACGGACAAAAATTATGGGTTTGCGTTAAATTAATCTAAATTAATATTAGTTAATAATAGTTCAAATAAATAAGAATAAATCGAATTAGGATTTATAAAATAATATAAATAATGAAATAATTAAAATAAATACAATTATATTATTGCAAATTGTACAGTAATAACATATATTGAAAAATCATAAGATTATTTTAACTAAAATGTTTAAATGTATTGAACTGTAAGACAAATGAGAAATTATGGCTTTAATATCATAAACATTTTTTTCGCGACACGTGAAAATTTATAATTAGTGAGGGTTTACGACACAAATAAACTCAACGTGACTTCTTTGCAACTTCAATTAAGTCTGTAGGAGAAGAGCAAACAAATTAGGTAAAATCACAGAAATCCTGTTCGTGTCTCTGAAAATCGTCTGTGCATGAATTAACATTAATAACCACCCAGATGATGTCACCTTTTCATGACGACCATAACGATATACAATTCTGTTATTTTCTATTTGATTCCCCTTTAATTACCTCTTAAAAACAATATTGTTTTAAGATTTCCCTGTTACCAAATTCCAACCCAGATATTTCTTTTTTTCATGTTTTCATTCAACATCATGAATTTGAAAAAAAATTTTAAATATTAAAGTGTAAAAAATATAAAAAGAATATAAAAATAAAAGAAACGAGTATTTATTTTTGAATTCCTTGTTTTTAAAGTATTTTTTTTATATTAAGGAGAAAAAATATTCTTAAAATATCGTTTTATTCAAATAAAATTGTCAAAATCCTATAATCGTAAAATCATTTTAGGTTTTTGAAACGCTAAAAAAAGAGGGGAACGAGAGTGTACTGTCAAAGCTGATTCCAATCGCAGGGGATGTCAGCCAGGACGACCTGGGTCTGTCCGCAGCCGACCGTCAGACCCTTCTGGACAACGTGCAGATCGCGTTCCATTCGGCGGCGACGCTCGACTTTGAGGCCGATCTGATCTCTACCATCAACATCAATTTGCTTGGCACGCGGCGCGTCGTGAAGCTTTGTAATGAGATGAAAAACCTTGAGGTACGCAAACTGGTTGTTCGCGCACCGTCTCGAAAATTGAGGTCGAAGTTCAATTCCCGCTCGGGACGTTCACTTTTCCATTTCATTTTCGCGATACGAATTTCTCGTTGGAAACAACAGCACGTTTATTTAGAGAAAAATATAAACAAAGTTACAGACAAAGAGGAATTAAAATAAATGAATAAAGAATAGAAAGTAATTAAGGTGAATCGAGATGAAAATACACAAAGAGACAGCAGCAAAATAAAGATAAACAAAGATGAATAAACAACAAAGCAAAGGAGATTGTAAGTAATGAATGTAATAAAAAATGAACGAATATAACATAACATAAATTACAAAAATATTCAAATAAATTTAAGAAAATAAAATTAAGGGGACTCTTGAAGAAAATGGCTATTTTCGTAAATTTGAATCCAGTCACCTTCATTTGTTGGTGTTTTGTAGAATTTTGGTTCCTTAATAATAGTCTGTAGCGAAAATCCCCAAAAATCAATAGTTTATCATTAGTTAACAAAGAGGTGTTTAAAAATCCCAATTTTCAAAAAGTTAATGGGAGCTCAAATTATAATCAATTTTATTGTTTTTAGCGCCATTTTGTTTGCCATTAAGAGGATAATAAAAAATACGAATTTTTAATAACTGTCACCAAAAGAAAGTAATAGACAATAATGTGAAAAAATGCCAAAAAATGTCATTTTTGCGTGGAGAGTCCTTTTAAGGAGGAAATAGCTAAATATATTTGTACAAAAGTAAACAAAGTAAACAATGAGGTAAACAAATAAAAAATGAAATAAACAAAGTGAATAAAGAAATATAGAAAGTAAAAAATTTAATTGTAAAGAATTGAAAACAATAAAAAATGAAGTAAACAAAGTACAAAATTAATGAAATCAAACATACAAAAAAGTAAACAAAGTAAAATATGAATAAAACAAATCAAACGAAAAGATAAACAAAGTTGAAATTAAATTAAACACACTAAAAATAAATAAAAATAAATAAAAAAAAGGAAACAAAAATGAAATAAGAAAAAAAGGAAACATAAAAATAAAAATTGAATTAAACAAAACAAACAGATAAATTAAACAAAGCAAAAATTGAAGTAAACGAACTAAAAAATATGAGTGAAACAAAGCCAAAAAATGTAAACAATGCGAACAAAAACATAAAGAAAGCAATTAATGAATTGTACAAAGTATAAAATTAATGGTACAAAACAAACAAAGCAAACAAAAAGTAAACAAAGTAAAAAATGAAGTAAACAAACTAAAAAATTATGTAAACAAACTGGAAATGAAGTAAACAAAGTAAAAAAATTAAATAAAGTAAAAAATGAAGTAAACAAACAAAAAATAAAGGAACTAAAATAAACAAAGTATACAAACTAAAAAAAGAATTAAACATTCTAACCCTATTAAAAACTTCATATTGAAACATACAGAAACATATTGGAATATTTGCGGGAATGTTACATATCAAACCATACAAAGACATATTTAACAGGATTCATTTTTGCGTATTATTTTTATACGAAATATATACCTTTCGTATGAAAATATCGCACAAAAATACATCGTGTTAAACATGCCTTTGTATGTCTTAATACAAATAAAATTAATAAAAATAAATGTATGTCTTTATACCTAATATCTTCCAAATCTTAATATGTTTCGCAAAAAAATGCAGTATGTTTCAATATCTTTCTGTACGCTTTATGACATTTTTATTAGAAAACATTGTATAAATTGCGAAATTTTAGGTACTGGTGCACGTGTCGAGTGCCTACGCGAACGCTGTGCATTCCGAGGTCGACGAAAAGCTGTACCCGGCACCGATGGATGTCGAGCAGCTGCTGAAGATGGTGCGCGAGTCGAGCGAGGAAACGGTGCTGAAATCCACGCCGAAAATCATCGGCGAGCACCCGAACCCCTACACTTTTACAAAGCATTTCGCGGAACACGAGATCGCCAACTCGGGCCTCCCGGCGACGATCGTGCGGCCGTCCATGAGTACGTACCAAATCGATCGCGAAATCGGCTCGGAGGAAGTCAGCGGCACCTAATCGCGCCGAGCGAAAGTCCGCCGCGACTTTCTCCGGCGGCCGATTTTTTCGTTTTGCGCGCAATAATGGAAAACGGCGAGAGTCAATTTTCTAGCGAGCGATTGAAAATGCGATTGAGCAAAAAAAAAAAAAACAATTGCGTAAGACGATTTCGATCGGTGGGAATTGAACTGGCATATAAGGGAGTTGGAAGGTGCGGGGCGGGAGTTCGATTCTCGGTTGGAAAATTGATTGTTTTTAGTAGTTAGTGTTTTTTAGATTTGGAAGTTTGTTCTCTTTTTTTCTCTTTTTTAGAGAGAAAAAAAGGATTTCTCTAGGAAAAATGATAAACGATAGAAAACTTATGCTTTTTGGAAAATATTTTTTTGGAAAGATATTAATAGTGATAATTTATATAATAGGTCGAAAAGTGTGTTTCAATTAACATAAATCGTTTTAGTTACTGGATCTTGGAAGGAACCCTTACCTGGTTGGACCACTTCCAAAAATGGACCCCAGGGTTTCCTAATGGGAGCTAGCAAAGGAGTCGTTCGAAGACTTCCGGTTGCCAAGGAACTCATTTACGATTACATTCCAGTGGATGTCGTGGTGAACGCCCTTTTGGCTGCTGCCTTTGCTGTTGCTCGAGATAAGTTAGTATCGTTTTCAATTCAACAAAATTCACTTCAGTGCAGCGAATCCAACTTTCCTTTTTTCAAGAATATCTTTTTACAAATTCAATAATTCAATCAGGTTTTCAGTAAAATATAAAGCAACAAAAAATAACAGCTTGAAAATATTCAATAATAATTTAACATTTCAGATTAAAGGTTTGAATTTTAATTTTTTTGATGACTGATTTTAGTCGAAATTCGACTAGGAGAAGTGGTTCGATTGAAATATGATACATTTTTAATAAAAAAATTGTTTTTTCAGCGACAAAAAACTGAAAATCTACCATTGCACTTCGAGCACAACCAACCCCTTCAAGTGGCAGGCTGTGTGTGAGAAAATTGATGTGTATTTGCACACATACCCTCTGATGAGTGCAGTTTGGTACCCCTCTTTGAAACTCTTGCCATCTCTCTTCCTCTTCCGCATTTCAGCGATTTTCGTACATATGATACCAGCATATATTTTGGACACAATCACACGTATCTGTGGTGGAAGACCTATGTGAGTTTGCAGCAATGCTAGCAACCAAAACAACTAACATTTCTACTGCTTTATTATTTTAAAATATTGGAATACTTCTCATCGTTTAAGATAATTTAATCGATTAAATAGATTGTTTAAAATCTAATTTATTCTCAATTAATCTATTTAAAAATAATAGTTTTCAGGTTTCAATTAATAGAATACAATCTAATTTATTGATTAAAAATTAGTTATTTTCATTTAGTCAACAATGTTTTATTAAAAAAGTCTATTAAAAAGTTGGTCCAATACATAAAAATCAATCCAAGATAAAAAGGAGTTTTAATTGAATTTGGCATTTCAGATTGGTACGAATGCACAACAACATTAACAAGTCTCTGGGTCGTCTGGAGAAATTCATTTTCTCGGAGTGGAAATTCCATAGTCCTAATTTGAAAAAGCTAAATGATTCGCTATCGCCGGCCGACCAAATGAACTTTTTCTTGGACATCACGAACCTCCAATGGGTCGACTACTTTGTTCACCTGACGTATGGCGTCAGGACGTACCTGAACAAGGAATCACCTAAGAACCTCGAAAAGGCCAGGAAGAAGGACAGAATGTACGATTGTTTTGCTTTTTGAAATTAATTTCCAAAGTGGTTAGATTTTAAACAATTTTATCCGGACTTAAGGGGGGAAATATATGTAGCGACGTAAAAAACGACGTTTTCAGAAATTATTTTTTAGGAAAAAGAAAGGGAGTGTAATGTAAGGGCTACGTCATTCCATTGTACGTATTTTCAACCTTTATTTCAATTTTTATTACGCGAGTCCGACCACTGTGTGACCTTGAATCGTGTACGCATCGTGAACGCAGTTTTGTAAACGGCGATAACGATAACTCATTCAATTTCGATCCAAATGAGTTGAAATAAAACGCAATCAATAGGAACTTAAATTTTGTTCTATATGAACGTCTGATAATATATAAATATGAAAATTAGATATTTTTAGAGGAACCAAAGTAAAAAGAAAACAAGGTCAAATTGTCCTTTTTTTAATTTGGGCCCTCTAAAAAATATCTAATGTTAATATTTATATAATATTAAACGTTCATATAGAACAAAATTTAATTTCCTATTGATTGCGCTTTATTTCAACTCATTTGGATCGAAATTGACTGAACTATTGTTACCGCCGTTTACAAAACTGCGTTCACGATGCGTACACGATTCAAGGTCATACAGAGGTCGGACTCGCGAAATAAAAATTGAAATAAAGGTTGAAAATACGTACAATGGAATGACGTATCCCTTACATTACACTCCCTTTCTTTTTCCTAAAAACTAATTTCTGCAAACGTTTTTTTTACGTCGCTACATTTATTTCGTCCCTTAAGGCATTCACGAACGATTTAACTTTTTGAAAAAAATGTTGCAAATTGTTAGAAATTGTAAATCGGTTTGTTTAAAATACTGAAATTGTTAAATTTAGTTGCCCATAAGTCAAATGCGTAAAATGTTTTTGCAAAGTGGTCATTTCTAGTGATTTCTGAAGCAATGAAAAGATGTCATTTTCAAAAATACAAAAATACGATGTTATTTGAAAAATACTTTAATTCGAGTATAAACTTGAAATAAAAGAAAAATAAGCTTTCCCATTTAAGGATGTTGTAGCAAAAAGTCAACTATTAAAGAATTTGTTTATTTTAATCAAAATGAATTATTTGAATCATAAGCTTTCCGAAACTGTAATAAAATTCAGGGTTTACGGGCCAAATTTTCAAGAAAAATCACTTCACAGTATGCCTGTTGTTGGCTACTTTTATTTTAAAAAATACCACACAAAGTATTAAGATATTGTCGAAAAACTGATATAGAGAAAGCTTTGTAGAATACGTTACCGTAAAGAAAAAAATACTGTTACGGTATAAATAAAAAAAATACCAATGTAAATATACAATACGCAATTGCTCACAATGTGTTAGACAGAGACAGAAAGAGTACGGCTTGGGTCAAATTGTTGCTAATTTTGCACTTTTCTTTGGTAAACAAATAAACAAAATGAACAAATGAACTTAATGAGACACGAAAAATCGAATTGATGAAGTTTTCGACAGTTTTAGCCAATTTATTCGAACTTTTAAATATCTTAGTATTTAGTTGCTAATTTGACTGCTATAACACTCTTAAGATTTGAAACTTGAACTGAAATAGCTTTCTATGAGGGTTACCTGTAAATCAATATTAAAATGCTGAAGTATATTAATATCTGTGGTTTTAAGGAAAAACCAGTTAAGTCATTTTTTTGTGAATTTGAGATATTTGCGTTTAAAGTTTCAAAAGTAAACTTTTGCATTTTTATATAAATCTTCTTTATGTCTATTGGATA
>JABFPB010005861.1:0-12747 GCA_022817645.1 Ceratoteleas bidentatus
CAACCATTTCGATTTTTCTCAGAGTGATGGCGCGAGAAGAAGTGACGCTGATATTGACTCAAGCAATGTTTTATTATTTGAGGCCTGCGACAGCGTGAGTGACTGGCGGCTGAATGCGCTCGATTGTTCCGCTAATCGGCCGAGAAAGAAAACGAGTGAAATTCAGCTCCGGTCATTATTGGGCGAATAACGAATGTTCGCGAGTATGATGCGGTTTATCATATATTTTCGAGTGAGGTCAACGCCGCTTGTTTTATTGAAGAATGTTAGACTGTGCACTGGTCGTGTTGCACGTTTCTGACGGACTATTGAAAGTTTCGTTTTGCGGGGTTATTTTCTAATTGTTTTATTTTTTTTTGTTTAAACTTTATGTTTAAATGGTTCATTTTAATCTAAAATGAAGGAAATTCAATGTTACATTGGTAATGATATTGGTTTTATAGTCAAGATAATAATTTTATTAAATATTAAACAATATTTAACTTTTAATAACTTTAATTAAGCAATAGTAAACTTTTTAAAGAAAACATGATAAGTTTTTTATCATTTGATTGTTCGAAAAAGTCCTTACAGCTAGAATAATTATAAATCAACTTTGAATCCAAACTGAATCAATGTGGAAAGAAGACTTAATCAGTTAGTTTTTAAGTACTGGTCCCCAAATACTGTATAAATAATTCTTACATTAGGCTGTCACTGTTGGTAACAAATACTGCCAAAGTAACAAATACTACAAAGCTAGAAAAACAAGTCTCTTACACATCTCTTAAAATAAGAAGTTAAGAGGTTTAATATATTTTTTTGGCGATTTTGTATCTTAAAATAAGACACCTTTTCTCTCTTTTCGGACAAAACCCCTTAAAATAAGAGGATTCTTTTTCCAATGAAATGGATACAAATTGTTTACTATCTTGGGGGACTTGCTACAATTAAGCCTAAATATCAAATCGCGGAATCAGAAGCATTTGTTCCCCCTTCAAAAACTATACAAAAAACAATTCAACATTATTTTAAGATAGTTCTCCTATGAAGGGCCGTATATTTAAGGTGCCAATTGAAAATTAGCACCTTTTCAATTGGCACCTTAAATGACGTTTTATTTTGCCCCACTGTGGAGACTTTGTCGACGCTTTAATAATTTAAATATTGATATAAATGATAGAAATTGTGACTTAATCACTAGTTACGTTGACTACATTTACAAACTTAGCTAAAAAGACACTATTATGTGACTTCTCTTGAAAATTGTTAATGAATCTTTAATTATGCCAATTTTTATTGTATTACGCCAAAACATACTACTTTTGTAAAATTAGGCGATTGCCTGTTAGAAATGAAAATGAAATGAAATTTTTGCAGAATTTTGCAGAATTTTAAACTATTACTTTAATTAAAGACATTATTTTAATTTTTTTCTACTGGGAAGATAATTTTTCCACTGTTTCATGAATTTATCTTTTATTACATTAGGAATAGGGAAGTTAATCACAATTTTTATTTCGCCAGTTACTGAATTAATTATTTACTATTTGACCAATTTTCAGGTGACTTTGAGCGTTTTAACCAGCACAAAACTCCCTCCCCATTTGCAATCCATCAAGAAGAAACTCGGTCTAATGTTGATCAAATTCGAGGGCGCCACCATCGACCTCGAACCTTTCATCAGGACTCATCCTTTTGAAAGTCAACAGTTTTTAATACATTCTATAGTGAAACATTACAAAGATGTAAGTTCCACATCCGCATATTAATTAACCAATGAATAATCCATCAATGAATTTGTATGATATAAATTGACGAATGACACTTATTTCAGGAATTGAAATGGCAAGCAGCGACGATTTTAGGCTCGGTCGACTTCCTAGGAAATCCGATGGGTTTGATGGCAGATTTCACCGAAGGTATCACCGGTTTCATCTACGAAGGCAATGTGAAGGCTCTGCTAAAGAACTTCACTCACGGGGTGACTAATTCTGCGGCGAAATTTACTGGTTCGCTGTCGGACGGTCTGGGCCGGGTGATTATGGACGAAAGGCACGAGGAGGCTCGACAGCGCATGCGCGTGAATTCGGGAAAGAGTATGGACCATTTGATGGCCGGATTCCGGGGTCTGGGATTCGGAATCTTCGGAGGACTTACTAGTATTATTAGGGAGACCTACGATGGCGCCACCAATGAGGGATTTCCTGTACGAATTTTTGATAAATAATTAGGATAAAATTTACATAAAGATAATTCAATTTATATAAACCGATTTATTTAAAAAATGAACAAATAAATATATAAATAAACAGTTTAAAGAGAAAAGTAGTAAAAACTAAATGCATCCTGGCATGTGTAATATGCTGAAATAAACAATTGTAAATTTGTTTTTTAGGGATTCGTTGCCGGAATTGGGAGAGGTATGGTGGGAACTGTAACAAAACCGGTTGTGGGCATTCTAGATTTTGCCTCAGAAGCGGCGACTGCTGTTCGTGAACAGAGTAAAAGGTATTGAATGACCTAATATATATTTTCAGATTACAAGAAAATTGATCGCACGAATGATATAAACCTAACAAAATTGATATGTAGTCATCGTCATTCATTTAGTCATCAGTCACTTAGTTTTCGACGTCTTATGCTTTATGGTTTACACCTTTTTATTTATTATATTATACTCATCGCCATCTTCGTAATTATTCTCAATGGTTACATAGGGTTTAGAATCATCTTCTAAACCCCACTTTAGAATACAAATCTAACTCCATATCCCTAATCGCAGCACACATCGCGTGATCCCCAAACGGGACCGACTCCCCAGAGTTGCCAGTGGTCCCGCAGGCCTACTTCCGCCGTACAACCACGAGCAGTCCGAGGGCCAAGAGTTCCTCTACAACATCAACGATCGCGACTTCACCGAACTGTTTGTCGCCTACGAATGCCTGCGCAGCGGTTCCGAGAACCTACGCATGCTCGTGTCCAACGAGCGGATCCGCATCATCTCCGGCGGCACCACCAAGGACGTCGTCACCGAGATGAACCTGGCGGACCTGCTGCAGTGCCAGCCGACGCACAAGATGGAGAGCAATGGCTCCATATTGCACTACATCGAACTCACTTGTCGTGCAGACTCGATGAAAGCCGTCACCTTCGATGGCCACGAGGCGCTCAAGTGCCCGAAAGTGCGCTGCGACAACGAGGATGTCGCGAAATGGGTAAATAGTTGGTTTAGCAATGAAGCTGAAACTGGCAGACTATTCCCTAGCAAACTATTAAAAAAGGAGCGGTTCTCTACTTCAAAATCAATACAAAATGTCTTTTTTATCAAATTGAAAAAATATTAAATCTGATTTTAGTAAATAACATAAATAAGTGAATAAATAATAGGTCTGACCACATATAGACCTGTTCTACTTGCCCCATTCAATATACTGATTTATTTAAACTTAAACTGTGCTTATGTCAGATTTCTTTTCTTTGGTGTTGTAAGTTGGTTTTATTTTGTGCCATAAAATATTCTGTTAAATTTATATCATTTATACATTATAATAAATGAAAAATGTCCACCGCTGAGACTTGAACCTGCATCTCATGGTTATGATTCGAATACTTTACCTCTGCATATTTCCAATGCAAGTTACCTTCGATTACTCTCCGATTCTTACTTTTTAAACATTTACAATAAATCTTGATAAATCTTCAAGCTCATTTATCAAAATGATCGTTTAATTACAGGTATCCCAGCAGATCAACTACGCAAAGAGCATGTACGAAGAGCGATGTTTGACGTTAGCTTCATCAGACAACATCTTAGACGACATACACAATTACAAATAAGACAAACCCTCATAATGCATAACAACACATTATCAACTTTTTATACAAATGGATGTTTTTATACACATAAAGCAATTGAACAGCACAGTCTGTCTCTCTCAGCAATCAACACCTAAGAACCTCGGGAACATTGAAACCTTTTTCATCCCCGAATCGATCATCGATATTTGTTGTTGTTATTAACCGTTGTTTGTACAAGTCTGTTATTACTTCTCTTATAAAAAAAAGGTTCTGCGAAAAACTGTAATATTCAGTATATTCTCAAAATATCCAGTCCTCAAAAAATGAACAAAATAACGAAAAAAATTATTGAATTTTTATGTCGAAAAGGCATTTCGACATAAAATGTATTCGTTACGTTTGAAAATAAGCAGAAACCAATCCACTCTTATAAAATGTATTCATTGGAAGATTGAAAAATCTCAGTTATTCGCAGGAACTTTTTTTATAGAGATGCGTCTACTGTGAAATCCATTGTATATACTGTTTTGTTTCGCACCGGCGATGCTGTTTTGTAACATTTAGATTTTAATCTCAACAAGACTGACGGGATCCGAAAAGAATCCGTAACGATTCGAGATTTCCCTGATTCGAAGGGTTCTAAGTACACCGCAATAAGCTTCAATTCATTTGTCGACACATATCTTTTTATACGATTACTTATGAGCGTTCAGTGGATGATTGTTCTGATTGTTTAGTGTACGTGTTTCATTCATTTTTCGTCGAGACGTTTTCAATACTCAAACGAGTGTTAGGCACAGTTTTGCTATGTCTAACTCTCATTCATAATTGTGCCTAAAGGTTTGTTACAGAGACGAACATTGCAGGTGTTTTATGTACACATTTTTTATGTACCTTGTTAAATTTACCTGTAAAGAATTCTCATACAAGAAATCGCAAAGGAATTTCAGGAAAATTAGTAAAAGAATTATATACATTTAGAAAAAAACTGAATGAACGAATTCATAAGATCATACTTTGGTTAAAAGATTTTTACTATTATTATAATTTACAAAGGAAAACCTTCCTAAATTAATGAAATTTGAGGATTTGAAATATCAATTAAAACCCACCGAAATGTAATTTCTTCCACGAGAATTTGAAACAGGACTTGTCCTGAGAAATTGATGTAATCGTTTGTGTTCGTTGGCAAAGTCTATTCGTCTGCATGTTTTCTGTAAACATACGAAACGTTTCACCATTTAAGTAACTCAAAGAGACACGTTTAAGGGGAGGTTCCCCTGAAACAAGCCAAATAATCCACCAACTTTGGCACTTTTCCATTTCTCGCAAAAAATTTCCACAGTTGGTGCAATTTTGGTATATTTCAGGGCTTTCCCCTTAATGCATATTTTTCAGAGCAAATTGTAACCCAGTAAGGTGCTAAGAAAGCGAAACCAAAGAATAGTAACTCGAAAGTTTGTACACCCGAGTGATGTAATATATTTTGATGACTGTACGATGAGAGAGAACCAAATGGCAGCGAACCTTCGATGGGGAAAGTTTGGGATGGCAAAGTGGAATGTAAGAATGTAAATACCATGTAATTTATATGTACAATATTATATTTTACATAATATAACAAATGTATCAACATTTCCCTACAATATATCGTTTCATCATTCTTTACAATGCATTTCGAAGGTATCTTAATTTTATTCACAGCCTTATTGTAGTCTAACATTTCATAAAATATCTTTGCAACGAAAATTCGTACAGCTATTCACAGAAAGTTGCAGGAATTTCTTATTTTCTTGCAAGAATTTTCTCGTGAACAACTGTATGAATTGACGTTTATCTAGGTTAAATTTGTATGGGACAATACCGAAAGTAGCGCAATGATTTGGTAAAATTACCAACTGGAAGTGTACATCTCAAGGCTCATTGTTTGATAGGACTTGAGACATTTGTAACTTCTCATTATAGTGAGAAATTGCAATGGGATATCAGTCACTTGGCAGAGTGAATGATAAATCGGAATGATGGAAATTGCCGTGACTGTGTCTATAGTCACGACAAAAAATGGCTCCAGTTGGTTGGCATTTTCAGCAAATATCCCATAATTGTCATTGGAATGACTGCCGTTGAATTCTAATTGGCTATTGGTTTATAGCAATCATCTGGGGGCCCGAATGCCTGTTGCGAAAAGTTCCTCCAGGAGAACATACGTTGTTTCCTTCGTTTAATTTTCTGTTTTGCCCGCCACTTGGAGAAACAGCTGGTTTTGGAGCTGTTTCGGAGGTACAGGGTTCTGGAGTGTATGCATTGATGTAATATGTTTTAAGTGCGCTGTAACTGCCAAGAATCGATTCTAATTGGTCGTCGTCTGTCACAGGAAACATTCCCAATTTGTTGAAGTTACTTTTTTCAATGATTTCCATTATTTGGGAATATTGATCGATAACTTGGTCCATGATGTCAGGGTATTGATCTGTGGAATAATAAATAAGTTTCAATAGATCTCAATCGACATTGCATTATATTAATCAGAGCCAAACTAATTACTGATAATTTAATGTATGATTTAAATGATCCTTATATATGACTTATATGTAATCCATACAATGCATATGTGGTATGTATATTCTTAATTTGTTTTGGATATTAGTATTTTTATATTAATAATTGTATATTTAAGATTTGTTAATATTGTTTAATATATTTATATAAAAAATTGAACTTTATCGAATTTCTTTTAATACATTAATATCAGGACTGGTATTATTGTATTAAAAAGACACTTAATATTACTGAATTAAAATTATTACCAGTATTATGATAACAGCCAAGAATCAATTCAAATTAAACAGTTCTAATTGTAAAATGAGCTCAAGACTTTGGATAAAATGTATACATTGTATCAAATTGAAATAAATAGCGACCAATGAGTAATCGTCTTTTCCAAAACATTATAACTGGAATCCAAAACATTATAACTGAAATCAAAATGGCGGCAGAATCGAACTGAAGAGTTCCAGTTTTGTACAATTTAATCCGCCATTTTGATTTACATTTTAATACCATTACTTTTAATTACTGTTTTGAAAAATGCTCATTTCTCATTGGTCGCTATTTATTCCAATTCGATGCAATTTATACATTTTAATTAGACTTGCGTCCATTTTACAGTTAAAACTTTTTAATTTGAATTGATTCCTGGCTACTTGGATATTAGTAGATATGATTTATCTCAGGAAGAAATCCATTGAAAATATATTGAAAAAACAGGTAAGTTTTTATAAACCATTCATTGACAATTTTTGGTTTATTTTAAGTGTATTTTAACATACTTTTGGAACAATCAAATTCATAGAAACGTTAAAAGTTAAGTTTCAATTCAAATAATGTATTCCTCTGAGTAGATTATGAATATATAAATATTTTTAATTATGCTAGTATTTAGAATGTGAATATATTTATGAAATATTGTTCCAGATATAGATAGATGAAATATATTTATGAAAATAAAACTTACGTCGATCTTCAAAGCAGTCACAGTAAGAATATAAGGGAAAATGTTGTAATTAGCTAAGCTCGAACCATTCGCCTGTTAAGGTAATGTTTCACTGAATACAGTGTTTGCGATACAGTGGTAATAACGCGAAGAATCAAAACATTGTTATCATAATATAGCCCATACATATATATTGTGTACTTATTTTCTGAATAGATCCATCGCTGTTACCATAATAAGAATTGTGTACGAATTTAGACGAATTCCTGCAATATCTAGACTGAGTACAAAATAGGATATTGTACGACGACGGTGTTTTGATTTTTGAACGTGATAATACTGAAACATCGCAAATATTTTGCTCCGTTCCACGATACCTTGACAGGTGGACTTTTCATGGCAGTTAATTAATACATGATCCTTCCTTTTGTTTTAATGTAATCACGTTGACGTTGTACGTAAGTTTTATTTTTTTTATTTACATATTTCATTTATAAAAACTTTTATCATATTTATAACCATGTTGAAAAATACTTATAGGAATTGTCATATTAGTATTTATAATAGCAGTAAACACCAATTTTATATAAACGATTTTGTATATGACTCAGTAACTTACAATAATATTTTAAAATATTCTAAAAATATTTTAAAAATAGATCTACAACATTTAAAAAATATAATTTATTGAAAGGAAAGTAGATTTCTGAAGACAGATTTTTTAAATTAAAATTGTCGAATCCAGTATGGCGAACAACAAATTTTAATCGTCCAATTTTATTTGACAATTTATTCAAAGATATTCAATGTAAATTAATAATACAACAAACGCGCTTTTCTGACAAACAGTATTTATTTTCCGGTACCGCCATTTTGTCCAAATATTCTTTGACGTATAAAGATTGAAATACGCAAAAGAAATAGATTTATAGAACTTATAAACACGAATACTCCCTTACCAACAAATCCAAAAATACATTTTATATTCTAACATAGTATTATTTCACAGACTAATATTCCGAGATTATGGACCGAACTATGGACGTCTACAATAATGTTCTCAATATGAAAAGTAATGCTACGGATGCGACGCCCCTACAAAATCATATCCGGATGCAAAACTTCTTGCACAACTATAACGTAATTAATCAATATCTTCGTTATTACTATGGCTCGGAAACATTTCCTCCGATCAACTACCAACAAAAGCAGGCTGTTAGCACCTACGCGGATCCTTCGACATCATCTTACCCCATTTATAGCACAGACACGGTTGTGCAAAGCCACAATCAATTAAAACCGATTTTTGGCAATTTAAAGACTCCGCTACCAAGTGAAGAGAACCAGAATCATGACACGGAAAAGTTTTCCCCCAAAAAACAAGTGGAAACAATTTTTGATAGTGACGATGACCTTTCATCATACATCTGCAATTATTCTTCTATCCCGGAAACTCTTCCGCTAATAGATCAGTCCTGCTTAGATTCGGTTTTTGGCAGTGATTGCGCTATTACGACAAATTTGGACATTAATCGCCCAGAGTTGTTTGATCAAAGCAGCAAGAAATGGGAACCATCCATTGACAGTCATAGCGTTTCTTTTACAACTTATATTAACAGCAATGCTGGAGAGACCTTTCCTTCTCAAGGCAACAACCAGGCGAAATCGACTAATGGAGGTTACAACAGCCCTAATACACCTCAAGGCAACGTTGATTATGACCTGAAGTTTGCTCAAAGCAAAAAGCAGTTGGAACCAACCAGTGGCGTTTACACTACACCATCTACAACATATTATTCTGCAATTTATTCTAACTGCAGTGGTCAAGAGAAGACCTTTGGTCAAAACAACAACCAACTGGAACCATCCACTGTCAGTCACAACTCGCCTTCTCCATCTTATTCTTCATCTTCTACCAGCACTGCTCCAGAGGTGACCTTTCTTCCACAAGGCAACAATCAATTACATTCAGTAAACGGAGGTTACAATTCTACCACATCTTATGGCAACGTTGGTTATGACTTGCAGACGTTTGCTCAAAGCAACAACCAACTGGGACCATCCAATGGCAATCAAAGTACGCCACCTGCATTGTATTCTACATCTTATTCTGCACCTTATTCTAACTGCAACGCTGGAGGGGGGACGTTTCCTCCACAAGGCAATAACCAATCTACGTTAGTTGACGGAGGTTACATCGCTCCTACGACGCATTACGGCAGTGTTGATTATGATTCGAAGACGTTTGCTGAGAGCAAAAATAAGTTGCAATCGCATATTGGTAATTACGGCCCTTCTTCAGTGTCTCATAACAACTTTGGTTATGGGGTGGTAACAGGACCTCGACCAGATTTTAACGACTTAGGATCCCGTGCTGACAGTCAGACCAATAAAAGGAAACACGATAATATGAATGACAACGTTCGATATCACTGTCCCAAGAAGTCCACTCCAGAGTCTTCTCCGCTACGAAAAAAAATGCACGTGGAATCTGATCGTAGTAGTAATAAAGAATATTTTGTCAACAGTTATGGGCTGGAGACGCTTGCTCGAAGCAACCAATTGGGATCCAATGACAGTTATGACAACTCTTCAGTATTTTATTCCAGCAATTATTATGATACAGAGACGATTTGTCAAAGCAACAAGCCGTTAAAATCGAGCCTCATTCCAGAGTCTCATCCAAGTACTGACAGTCACATCGTTTCTTCGGCAACTTATTCCAACAATGGTTCTGGCTGGCAGACAGTTACTCTGCAAGATAACCAAGCGCAGCCATATACTGGATATTACAACGCTCCTCCAACTTATTATTGCAACAGCAGTGTAGAGACATCTCCAAAACAAAGTTTCACCCAATTTATTGGTTACAACAATGTTCCTTTACCATCTTATTCCACAGCAGTGGTGGCACAAAGGTATTTCCACCACAAAGTAACAACCAAAAGCAGTTTTATATTGATTATAACAATGTTTCTTCAACGTCTTATTTCAGGAGCAATGATGGCACAGAGAAATAGCTATCAGAAGGTGGAAACCAATTGCAATACTTTATTAATTATGACAATGCTCCTGGAACGTCTTCTTCCAACAGTCTGAAGAGTATGGCACGTCCTTTATGTCTTTTTATGATTTGGGGGAATACTACTTCAACGAACACAGCCCATGCAAATAATATGAAGATATGGTAGAGAGGCGGAACTGCAATTAGATACACTATTATTGGTATTTGCAGAATAGAATGCAAATCTGGCGAAGCTTTATTTCTACAACTAAGAATCGGCATGAAACGCCATTTGACATTAGGCTAAGCTTGATTGGTAAAAATTATCACTGTTGATGTTTCCTTGTTTTACCAGTCAAAAGTTAGTCGGTGTTTTATTTCGGTTCTCAGCTGACCATCGGCTAGACAATCGAACCAAACATGGGCCGAAGCCTGGCAAGTGTCAACGATTTCTTCCTGGGCAGATAATATAAACTCTATAGATATTTTCTGTATATGTATCGTTATAATTCATGTAGTTAAGAGAATGTCAAATGTCTGTAGAGTCGTTTGCTTAAATGTTAACAAACAGCCTTTTTGGTTCTGAAACAAAAAGGCTGTATATTTGTTCATGGTATTTTTGTCCTACGAAACAAAAGAGAACATTTTTGTCTTAGAGCAAAAAGAGTACTACATATTCGCTGTAAAGCCACGAAAATCAGTACTAACCTCAGATTTGTTTCACAAATCTGCAAAAATAATATGCCGGGAGGAGAGAGCTGACTGCTACAAAATGAAATTTTGTAGCACAGTATACTATGTTTCGATTGAATTATGTGTTCCTGTTATTTGTATAATTTGTTACATATAAAAGCAATATACCTTGTTGAAAAATATTTGTAAATAGTCCTGTCAGTATTTATATGTATGCGGGTTTTGTCCCACATATGTCTAAATTTACACGTATTTTCAAATGGCAAACCAACCTCTATAATAAATGCATATAAATGTTATCACTTTCTATTGAAATCTGCTTATCTTCACGTATCTGTGCGATTTTTGTCCATTTTTCATATAAGTATTTAATAGTATTTAATCTTTTTCTTAAGTATTTTTCAACAGGGCTGTTAATAGAGATAATTTGTTTTTATTTGATTCCTGTATTTTATATACATTGACAATATACATTATATATAACGTTATATGTTAATAAATCCTTTTTAATTTATTTCAAATAGTTTCATATTGCCCACTCAAAGTAATCAAATATTATTATGTCCGCGGTCTACGGTCACCTATGATTTGCGTGAGAAAATAATTAATGCCCCATGTAGGAAAACGTACATTACAATTTTAAGCACAAGCGATGCTGTCACATCTATTTTTTGCCCGATATTGCAGCAGATTTGAAACATTAGGCCTGAACAACATTTGTTTTACATCGATGTACATGCAAGATATCCCAGTTGAAAAATTCCATTAGGACTAGTTCTAATTGTATCTATGCGGTTTTTGATAATATTTTTTCAAATGTTGTATATGATTTGTATGGCGTGCTTGATGCCCATGAAATTGCATATAAATTTTATTTGAATATAATTGTAGTTCCACGCCGGAAATATGTTTTAATGGTTTCTATCTGATTTTGCCAGTGTTTTTTATGTGCATCTAATTGTTTCCAATGAAATTTTTCAACTGGGATGTCAACAGTTGGAGAAAATCGCGCTGGCGACGCAAACTAATGAGGACGCACCTTGTAATACATTTGACTAAATGCGATTACACGAACAGTTTTCATAATATTTTTGTAAAATTTGTGGATCTTTGATAAAATATGGTCAGATACTGTACATAAATATAACTCTAACTGGAATTGGAAAGAATACTCTTGTAGAAATAAATACACTGAAAAACTCTGAAAATCTCTGAAAAACTCCGAAATAATCTGAAAAACTTTGACAATTACTCTGAAAATCTCTGAAAAAGTCTGACAGATAGATTTTCAGAGTTTTTTAGACTTAAATTACAGAGTACGTTATTCTCTGAGAAATCTCTGAAACACTCTGAAACTCTCTGAAACTCTGTCAAAAGCTCTGAAAATCTCTGATAAAGTCTGATACCATTAATAAAAAAAATGTTACAGATGGGACTCGAACCCATGACCTGGGAAGCAGAAGTCTGGAAGTATAACCTGACCAAATTTGTTATATATTTAATGTGGTTATTTCATTAAGTTAAAATAATAAGAATTCGATGTAACTTTAAATTAGGTTTATTTCGAGGCTACTATTTGATTTGACAAATTCCCAATCATTTCGACTACATAGAAGCGGAGATATTGCTAAAATTGCTGAAAAATGATATATATAGTATACTATCCACGTACTTTAATGAAACTTTAACATCGAATATCTGGATTTCTGCGTAGTCGAATTGCTTGAAAATTTGGCAAATTAAATAGTAATATTCTAAGAACCCAACTTTAAAGTTT
>JABFPB010005862.1:0-12753 GCA_022817645.1 Ceratoteleas bidentatus
TACGGTATTTGTACCTTAATTCGATTTTACGGTGCATGTACCGTAATTGGACTTCCGAAATTTTTAACAGTGTATTTGTTATTAAAGCAACAAAAAGTATTATATTCTGATCACAAATGATCACAAACATTGACTTAACAAATTGGTCAACCTTGATTCTTTATGATCAGTTACATTTAATTAAATTAAATAGGTGATTAGAAAACGATATGTTTGGATCCTATTCCTCTTATTAATCGGATTGAACGAGGGTGTGCTAATCGAGTAGTGTTGGCAGAGTCGCGAGATGAATACGCATTCCAATTATCCTTGATAAGTGTAGAGATGTTAATGTGCTACACATGGAGTGCGTTAACATGCAATCGCTCTACATAGTAGAGGTTATATATATTAATATATTAATATATTATAGTTAATATTAATATATATATTAATGTATTAATATAAGGTTATATATATTAATATATTATGATTAAGAAATATCCGAAAATAAGTACTAATTTCGCAAGTATATTCAAAGTAAGATTAGAAGCAAATTTTAACAATATCAGTGAATTAAAATTTAATTATTGATATTGTGGCAGTTTCGTTTCATTGCATCAACAATAAAAAGTCGCTTTGGGCAGTAGATTGGGGAGAATTGTATTAAAGAATCCATACCCTGTTGAAACATAATGAAACGAGATAAATATAATATAATAAATAATTAAAAAATATTCATTAAAAATACGAAACATTCACATTTTCTGTAATTTGATTTCATTTCTTAGTTATTATATGGAATTAATATTTAGGTTCTATTTTTAACCTTTATTCTATGCAACATAATATGCATAAAGTTAATATACATCTAGGTTGTAACCTTTATTCCAATGATAAGCTTTAGTAAGAGCCAAAGACCGTTCAACATAATAGGCTATCATTTCGTAGCTGTGTTCCACATTCCTCGTTTTCATTTGTAATTCAGAACAATACATAAGTGCCCATATTTTTGGATATATTAGCTTTAAATCAAATATTTTAATTGCAAGTAATTTAATTCACTCTTTAACACACGATATTTTTTGACTAAAACAGATTAATCCACCCATAAATAAATGCAAAATTGATCTTTCACAAGTGATTAAACAAGTGAAATATGTTTTTTGACTTATTTATCGGTAGTATTCGCTTAATCCCAAGTGAAAAATGTCACGCATTAAAATAGAAACCACTTTTAATTTATTCACTGTCACAGGACAGCGAGATGAAATATTACAACATCAATTACAGAACAGATTTTCAGAATAATTTTTTAATTCCAATTTTGCACTGTACAACGTTTGTATCAACCGTTTGACTCAATATATACGGTATTTTATATCTCGTCAAACGTCAGTTTTTGTTTTTCCCTAAACTGAACGATAAAATAAATAATCAATATCTACAATTGATACACGCAATTATCTACGAATAAATGTCGATGACCGAGACCACCGAATACGTCAATTATTGATACATCAATGATGCATATGATGAATAATGATTATTCAATGATGGATAGAATATACTTCCGCATTAACCAGTATTATGTACACATCATGTGTAGTAAACGCGAATGACCAACAACCATAACAATACCGTAACCATCATTTACTTAGCAATACTGTTATCTTCAATCTACAACACCAATTTATTTTCCCCCTCATTTTTTTCGCATTTCTCTTGAGTATTTCACTAAAAAATGCTGTAGAAATATCCCTTACAGTAATACCAAGACAAAACCGACTTCCCTCCAAACCCGAAATTTAGTCTCTCCGTCATCAACGCGCTCAACTAAAAATGGTCTAACCCCACGAAAACGTTAAAATTTTAATTAAAAACCCTCCCTGGCATTCCCCAAATCAAATTTGACGCCCAAGACGTCGATAAAAACCCGTCCGTCTCACTTAAACAAGACTTAATTAAACGTCTTAAAACCGTCCGGCGTTTTACATCGTCCAACTACAGCGACATTCCAAAGAAGCGCGCCATTCGACTCGGCACTCCCTCGTCGATGCGAAAAGTAATAAATCCCTCCTCACCCCCCCCCTCTCCCCGCATTAACCGCCCCAGCGAATCATATTTCTGCCGCGACTTATTCCACCTGATAAATTAATCCCCGCAAACAAGCGATCGCAATCAATTACCCGGGGGCGCGCGCCTTTTTACGACTCGCCGGCGAAATGCAATACAAATTGTTGGTCGCGCGCTAATTGGGTCCGGCGAAAAAGCGGCATCAATCAGCGCGACTTGAAGACGCGGAATTAAAAATTGCTGCGCGAAAACGGGCGTTCTTGCGCGCGAACCGGAAGTCCCGCGGGAACCAGGCGAAACAGCGGTTCCTTTTTCGGCGCGTCCGTTTTCACGAATCGCTTGTTAACGCGCGGCATCGCGCAATTGCGCGACCTATTATTTCCTCGGGGCCATTTTTTCTCGTTTTCCAGACGGTTTGGCCCGCGCGCGCGGACGTACCGCGCCAAAATAAATAATCCCTTGTGTCTTTCCGGCGCGCGTATTTCAGCGCCACCCGCGGCCCGCTCGTTATCGCGCACCCGTTACAGGTTGCCTTTATTTCGCCGTGGGAGGCGCGGCTCCTTAAAATACGCGATACGCGGTTATCGCGGGGCGCCGGATAAAGCGCGCCGAAGGCACCAAATTATCTGCTCGCTCGGAGCGCGGGGCCATTAAAATTTATTAAACCTAAACGCCGGCTCGATAAAGGCCGCGCGCCCGGCTCAATCGCCGATGATCGATTCCCCGGGCGGAGCCCGCGATCTCGAGCCGGATGCGCTCGGGATAACGGGCATCTTTGGAAATCTCGACGACAACCGCGCGGATGTCGCGGATAAGGCGTTTGGACGTGGTGTTATACAGTCTCTAATAGCAGATAATGGATCTGCAGTGTACTGAGGATATTTTTCTGGAATTTCTGAAGTCGGTCAGAAATATTCGAAATGTTTTTAAATATTCCTAGTAATAACAAGAACATGAAATGTCGGGGAATAATATTTGTGGCATATTAAGAAAATATCTCGTATATGCAAACGAAATGTTTGTAGAACATTTACTCTCGTAAAAATATTCAGATGACATTAAGAATATTGTCATCTAACAATCAATCCGTTTAAATTAACACGACTTCCACTTGCGCACAAAATATTATATTATATTTGAAGGGAAAATTACTTAATATTTGTCTTAAAAATAAATTAAGTTTAATGTAATTGTACATCCTTTAAAACTGATTGAATTTACTATTTAAATTAAAATTAATAGTAAACTGTGAGTTCCCGAAGACTGAAAAGAAATACGTTATTTTAAACAAATCTAATTTTTCTGTCAACACGTATGTCGGTTAAATTTACCATCGCATACAAATAACCGGTTAAATTAAATTAAGTTTCATGTAAATGTAAATCCTTTAATCAACAGAATGTTTGTTCTTTCAGTAATCGGATATTCTATTTAGCGTGATTTTAACAAGATCTACCAAACACGAATTCTTCAATTTTCTGAAATCATGTGTCTTTTTGAGCGTTTGATGTCTTTATCTAAGCCTGAAAAGATTGCAATCACTCGTCATTTATGCGTCCACAATCATTGTTTGCATGCCCTCATGGTACCCACGAGAGCCCCCTTAATTGCCGTCAAATGTCTTGAAGTAAGACACATAGTGTCTTACATTCAGACGCCATGCGTCTAGTCACCTGTCTAAATACTATAGACTTTAGTAAGATGCTATTAAGTGACTTAAAAACGTCTACAAATTAAGACACCTATGGGTTCCATTTGGTTACGCCATATAACGAGCTTGCCATGAGGGACCCAATCTTCAGTTGGGGTGTGCCCTACGAAATTTCTAATAGGAATTATGTACGCGATAAATATATCCGCTTGCTTGTACCTGAAGCTCATATTATTGAACAATTGCAATTACAAGAGCGCGCATATTATGTTATGCAGTCTAATATTCTAGACATACATGTTACGCAGTTATCTTACCGACATACTAAACATTTTTTGTAAGTGTCTGCAATTGATCCCTCATTTAGGCATTTCGTTCAAGAACATTCAACAACATTGAATAATTTCGCGGTTATACGGTTAATTGAATTGTGCCCTGACGAAACTACGTGGTAACTTTACCAATTAGTTTTTTCAGCGTGACGTTCGCACATGATTTTTAGATTTATTATTTAAATTGTCATATGAATAGTGAAGTTATGCAACTCGAGTTTTCTTAACGTACTTTGTTATATTTCGTGCACATATTTATTCATACCTTTTATTTTGCAGACCTTTCTTGTAAGCCATCTTTATATACTTAACATGCGCAAAATAATCAGTATTTATAATTTCAATGACTAGAACATGCAGTTTTTACCTTAAAATCAAAAAGTCCCGTCTAAAAATCATGTAAGAAAACTTCTAGATGGGACCAGTTCGGGTCTAATTTCGATCCTTCTCTGATCTTATTTTGATCAAAATCTGATATAATAATTATAATTATCATTATAATTAATTAAAATGATTATGTAATTTTACACTTTTGCTAGAAAGTTCTAAAATCCTTTACTCTTCTCAATTACCATCACCCAAAAAACACACCATGCACAAACTAATATTCCACAAAAATATCCACCCTTTTATCTGCCAGAACTCTCTCCCATTCGCTCTTCTCCGATTTCAGCGTCGTTATACTTCTCACTCCCTAATTGATCCTCCGCAGCGCAGCGCTGCCAGAATCGACATTGTCCGGCCGATTTGTTTACTGGCCAGCCTCCCCCCGTTAATTATGCCGCTCGAACGTTTAACCCGCCGAAACGCTCGGATGGCATTCCGTTATGAAAAACGACGCGCGCGTCGCGGCTTAATTGAAAATAAAATTCAATTTGTATGCGTGGAAAGTGAATTTCGGGCATTCAATCCCGGCGCCCGCTTAATTTCTCGCGCCTTAATATCCTTTTTCAATTACCGTCGATTTATCGCTCAGACGCGTCTCGGGGCGCGAGCCCCCGGAATTTTTTCACTTTCCCCGGGAAACGCGTTCGGACCTCGCGGACCGATTCGCCGTCGCCGACTCGTCGCTGTTTATCGTCGCGCGATTTTTCCTCGTTGTCTCGGGATTTTACGAGTGGCGTAAACTGCAAATCTCCGGCGGATTGCGCGACGAGATCGCGCGCGCGCGATTTTGATATTCCGCCTTTGAATTTTGCCGGCGAACGAGATTGAGCGAGGAATAACGTCTCGCGGGAGAACGTGCTATTTCCCGGCTGAAGTAACAGGCTGAAAATGATGGCAATGTTATCGCAGTGGCGTCACCGCGGTCCTTGCTCCCGTAAGACTGACACTTTTACCGGCCGTTATCGCGACGCGAGTGCGAAACTGCAACTTGTTCGATCGACGCGCGATAGCGACGGTTTATCGCCTTAACATCCCGCGGTTTTGACTGGTAATCGCGCGAATTCGATTTTCAATTCGACGCCTTCGGATGTTGCCGAGTTTTCCGCTGCGCAGAAAGGGGGAAAAACTGTTAAAGGTGGGCTGAATCTTGAGAAATAAAAGCTGCACTTTCAGATCGAAAAAGGAGTGTGGATATAATTGTAGTAGATACACTCGACTAATTATCTTAAAGACAACTAAATATTATTTAAAAAATGATATTTTATTGAAATTGCCTTATTATCTTTAAGAAGAATTATTTTGCGCAGTTGAAAGTGTTGCGAGAATTTCCGTGAAATTTAATGGATTTTTATTACATACAGAAACTTTGAACTAATGTTTAAAGATAGAACTTTGAACTAATTTTAAGATAGTTAGGAATGATATTTCTTTCAATCGAAATTAAAACCTAATGGTGATAATAACAATAATGATAATTTAAAAATATCACATAAATAAAACGTATTCAATTAATATTGTTAAATTCCATCAGAATTTTCGTTGTAATAGTATTAGATGAAACAACTTTTCAGAAGGGTGTCTTAACAAACGACTCGACCAATTAAGACGAATACTATTAATTCTTAATAATATTAGTTCTCATTACAAACTTATACTTGAACAAATACTTTACTTTTCATTATAATAATCATCTTTGCACACCAAAACCTATAGCTCAAATGCTGATATTTTAATTGTTATCTGAGTATCATTACACATGAACTATAATCAAACTGTCTTCCTTATAATCTTCCTCATGAATAATTACAAAATGTGCAACGTACATAAATGACTGCGCTATCGATCGCGAAATATCGTTACCCGAAATTACATATACGCAATGGTAATGCGTTCTGGTAATCATTATCAGGGAGAGTAGTTCAGATAAGTACACGCTATAGATCAGCTCTCACTGATCAATCAGATTTCAATTTTCCCAATGAACGAATTCGTAACACGTAAGTCGTATCATATCGAGTCGTAGTGTTTTTCGACGTATTGACTTTAATTGTGACATAAATACATCTTACATAAATACATGCAACATGCGATGCAATCATTTGATATGAAACGTGAATTTGTTGTCAGAAAATGATTCTGTAAAAAATTCTACCAATTTTTTTGTTGAGAAAATAATTTGTGTTTAAAAGTTATAACGTGATATAACTCTTAAACATAAATAATTTTCTCAACAATAAAAACTTGGTACAATTTTTATCAGATCATTTTTTGGCAGCAATATCGCGTTCCACATCCAATGATTGCATCGCATCTTGCAAGTATTTTTAAGACTATTATCTGCGTATTCACAAAGCTGAAATTTTAATTATGAATTAATATATTCAATTTGACATATTTCAAGAACTGTTCAAGAAAATAAATGATACACTGTAATTTCTACATATACAAATTATACATATCTTCCTGCAGTAAATTTGGTTGGCTCCGAAAAGGGTTCACATAATTTGATTGCGAATTTCTCCTTCAATGATTATTACACCTAAACTAGTTTCGGCTGTAATTTTCACTGCGTAAATAAAACTCGCGGATACCTTGACGTTTCAGACAATTAAAATAGATTATTCTCCTTCATTAATAATTACTCCATCGAGTGATTTCAGCATGCCTTCTACGATCCCGAAGATATTTGACTCGTGATGCTCGTAAAATATTCGTCTAATCATTAATAATCGTCCGTGAAATTCCATTTAATAACCCACTTCATTCGCGCAATGATCACAAGGTTGACTTTGATCACTGAAAACTACATTCCGTCACGTTCAAGAACTTTCTTGACTGTTTTTTGAAAAAACCTTGCCTTCTTTCAATTTGTACGTCTGGGTGTACGCAAAACGAAAATACATGACAAATCTTGCCTCGAACGAGGTCAAAATCCGAAAAAGCTGGGTAAAAGAATTGCACATCCGGGGATGCAAATAATCCAGCTTTTTCATCAAGAAAGCAGCGTCTTGCGCGAAACGCTCCTTTTTGAAGCTGAGAGCACCTTCAATCACGACGATGCGGATCGCGCGAAGATCATTTTTGCCGGAATTAAACGCTAAACAACGTGAAATCGCTGAAAAAGGACGCATAACTTACGACGGGCAGTTCCATCTCCATAAATCTTGCAGGAAAATACAGAGTAATGGCCTTATTTTCGTGCGGTATTTATCCATTCCGGCGACGTAAAAAATAATGTCTATCAAAAAACGTTGATTGCGGCGGCGGATCTGCATTCAGAGACGTCTTCTTGTCGCGGCATTTCCGTCTGAACGGCGTACTAGGTCAAGCGACTTGTCCGCGCCATCAACTTACCATAAAACAAAAGAATGTCGCAAAATAAGTTTACCCCAGAGGCTCGAAAATATTTTCAGTTCTCGCCAAGTTTTCGTCGTTTTCGCGCACGAAAATCGTCGATTCAAAACAGAATGGTGTTTGAGAGGAAGTCGAAGAAGAAATCGAAACTGAAATCTGGAAGAATTTTTATTGGAAATAAAAAAACCATTTTATTATTTACTGATATTACTTCAACTTAGTTTATGATTTGCGATGTCTGAGCTTATCGTAAGAAATTGCTAGTCGAAACGGGTAAAGTAAATACAGAGTAAAGTAAATAAACTAGTAAAGTAAATAAACAAAATGTGCGTCGAATAACTGTACACTCTTAGAAATATGATATTAAAAATATGAGTATATTCCTTCAGTGTTTACAAAAATATAAATTTTTTAAAGAAATTCTTGAATTATTTTACTATTAAACAAATTTGTTTTGGACATATATTGATTTGAAAATGTTTTAAAATACAACGAAATTTGCTCAACTTTGAAGAACAATTTGAAGAGTGTAGGAAATCCTTTTTTTAACGTCGGTAATGAAAAAGTCCCAAAAGTATTCATTTTCATCCATTATCGGATTTGTTTTCTTTTCATTACGTCAGTTTGTAAATTCAGAAAAACCGAATTTTATGAAACAAAATTTCTTTCCGTCCAGGGAAGTAGGCTATCCTTTTAGTTAACTTAAAATTTGTGTTAGAAATGAGTAATTGCATTTTTTTATTTGAACTGCCAAAAATTCAGTTACTCTAATCGAATTTTTGGAAAACGCAAAGCCCAACTTTTTCGTTAAATCAACAGCCGCTTCTAAGTGTAACATCATTTTGGCTGCGTGTTTTCACTCGCAATTAACTTGGCTGCCGTTTCAAGTTGAACCCAATCGAGCAAATTGAAAACGCGCGGTCGTGACACAATATATCACTCATCGGCCGAAATATTGGTAAAAGAGCGGACACGCGAAACAATAAGTGCCGGAGTTTTGCCGAAGGACACGGGACTTCAGGTGGCAAAGTTGCTGGCACTGCAAATGCGCATGGCATTTTGTTCCGCGAAAATTCGCCAGAAAATCACACGAGTTTAAAGCGGTTTTCGTACAGTGCCGCAGACTGAGACACATTCAAGAGATCCAACTCGTTTCCATCATCTAACCATTTTGTTTAACAGTCAAGCAGTTGAGACTGATAAGCAGCAATAAAGAATTTCACGAGAACAGTACGGTTTTCTCACTTTTTTAGGCGTTTGTTAATGAAGATGATCTTATTTAAAACTACAATAAAAGAGAAAAGTTTCCAATCGTTTTCGATGAGAGAAAAAAACGTCGGGAAAGTTTTAGCAAAACGGGTTGTTTGAATTCAATTGCGGCTTGTGGGATTGAATTCTCCCAAAACTCAAGAATCGAACTTGTTCTCATTTAAATTGTTCATTGTTGTACACAATTACTCAAATTGAAAAGACACTAACCCATGACTATAGACATTTGAAATCCTCTTAATACTGACTGGACAAACTGCTTATTTCGCAAAAATTGTTTAGATAATAGAGTAATTAAGATAATAAATTCATTAAAAAATGAATTATTCTTAAGCTAATTAGATCTTTCTTTGTAAAAAGAAGTTCTCGTTGAAAAATAGTGCTAATTTTGCTAAATTTAAGAAAGGGATAGTTCCCAATATTTACTCTTTATTTTATTAATTAAATATATCTAAGAAAATTGATAAATGAATTCTGATAGAAGGAAGAATATTTGTTTTTATTACATTGAGAACTGTAATAAAATTGTTCTCAGTTGTAATTGTAACGACTCGACATTGGAATTAAAATAGAGTAAAAATTGTTTTAATTCTAATTGTTATATATTTTAAGTAGATTTCAGTAAAATCAACTTAAAACAAAAGTTTCACTGTTCGTTCGAGTTAAGTTAACTTCAAAGGGGGTTCAGAAAGTTACAACTCGATTTTCGAGTTTGAATAATTTGATTTAAAGTTCATACAACTTCATGTAGAATTGCTTCAACTTTACGTTAAATATCTAATAATCTGAAGTCCTTTTCTGAATTGATTAAACTCGTTTTTAGAGCTGATTTAACTTCCATATGGTGTTGTAACTTTTTCCACTTAAAAAAATGCGTATTTAAAAATGCGAAAGCTATAGTTTTAGATAGGGTTCGGACTCTTTTCTTTTCGGACTTTTTTCTCAATGCTTTAAGAAAACTAAAAAGTATATAAATACAAATAATGTAACTTAAGATCGACACAACTTATTCGATTTTTTATTATCACACCTTCATTAACCAGAATAATGCTAACTAATTACTAATACTAATTCAAATATCCAAACGTTGAAAAAATGGAGAAGACAACCCTATAAGCGAAGAATATTATTTAATATTCCAGGAATTTTCTCAGAATATTTTGTGTACCAATAATATTATAGGCATATTCTAAGAATATTAAACATTATTCTTCCCTCATTGGGAATGTTTAAATTCTAAAACATTGTCGACATTTAAGAACTGTTAATCAATTTAACAAATGCCAATGACAGTCAATGTCAAATCAAACTAATCCTTTACCGATCACGACTTACTTGTCGAGTCAAAAAATGACTCGGCTTCGCAGCCCGAATAGGCTCTGCGTCATCGAAATCCAATACCATTTCACATAATTACACGCGAGCACGATTTATTTAATTGAACCCTTTTTTGCAGGATACGGCAGCATCGCGCCAAGATCTCCCTGGGGCAAGGTCGCGACTATGGGCTACGCCAGTCTCGGCATTCCTTTGACGTTGGTTTATTTGTCAAGTGCAGGAGGTTTGTTGTCGAGATGCGCTCGGGGCGTTTTTACGCGAGCTCTTTGCTGCTGTCTGTGCTCGAACTGCGGATATTGCTGCTACGATGAAAGGCGAATGCAGGTGAAGATCTGTACTTCTTTTCACTAGATTAATTCGCGCGCTTCTTGCGCGCCGGCTAATCCGCGATCGGCTTAATGCAATTATTCGTCGAGCCGAAAAAACGACCGATAATGCGACGCGAGAGCGCTTTCACGGGTTTCCGAAACTTTTTCGTGACCGCTGAAAAACGCACGGGAAATCGCGGGGATTTCCCGGTTCGTCGGATATTTTCGCGAACGAGGTGGAAACGGACGTTCACAAATATGAGGTAACGTATGTGCGTAATAGACAAGCATTAATCTTCATTTCCACTTCCTCTTGAAGGTATTTTCCCTTAGGCAAAGGGAAAATTACGGGGCGCATTGGATAAAGAATTAGCCAAAGAAATATTCGATGTTTAAATGGCTCGAGATAATGAGCGGCGGACCGTTTTAAATTTGAGGCGAGAAAATGGTTGCGGTAATATGTGGAACTGGTAATAATAATTGTTATTCCTCTGTGCAAAAATAAAGTGATTGTGCTTAATTGTTTGTTGTTGAAATAACAAGTTGGGAAATGGATTAAAAATTCTGATATTAGTATTAAATTTTGACTTCCTTTTTCAATTAAATATAGTTATATAAGTCACAGTAGTGAAGGCAGCAGCAAATTAAAAGAGACAGAACGAAACCATTTTAATTATTAATGTATATAATCTTCTTTTTTTTAATGTTATTTGCAATATAATCTTAAGACTTCAAGCCTGTTTTATGTAATTTCTTTAGCTGCTTTTCTATTCATATTGAGTTTAGCAGAATCGTTTCTCAAATGTTATAATCAATACTTAAATAATTTTTTACCATTTATGTGTGGTAATTTATAGTACTGTATAATTTCATCAACCTATACATTTGGATTCTTGCAATGTTTGTATATAATTTACTCGATTTCGATCAATTCATCTACGTAGAAGTTGATATATTCAGCTATTTAGTTTAAAATACGTGGATACGCTCTTAAAATCATCGTTTCATAATGAAAGATTTTTCCGCCCAATATATCGATAAAACGAAATCCTTTCATAGTAAGAGGAATAGTTTAAATACAAAAATACTACCTATTCAGTTTAAAATAAATTCTTTCAACACAAAATTAAGTAGTTTTAAAATAAACGGATTTTCACAAAATTATAGTCTTTGCAAGATAACATGAAGATTTTTAAGAGTGCAGTATAGGCCTAAAAGAAATTACACATATTTTCTGACAAAACAGAAAAAATTTAATGTATTTGTATTGTAAAATTTAATGCATTTGCCTGTAAATGTCCTCCTCTATCATTCAGTATCTTTGCGTTACAGTTCAAACAGTAATTCTTTATATCACTATTTCTCAGTTTTCATCTCCAGTATACATTACTACATTTTCGGCATCAACTCAAAACTTCTTCCATTTATATTACAATCCTTTCACATCACTCTCTGAAATAGACAGAATTCGAACAAATTCTGTCTACTTCAGTTTCTGCGACAAAACTACCTTAAATAATACTGTCGCAAAAAGTACCCGACCCAAGAAGTGGCTTCAAAGCCCCGCCCGTGACGATCTTATCAAACCTACCCGGTTAATTTAAATCGGACCGAAATTGCGATTTAATCGAGTCACGATTTTAATCTAATTTGGCCTAGAGTCAACAGATCTAAGCTGGCCAGATCCGCCAGGAACTCGGCGGAGACGTTAATCAGGTTTGCTTAGAGGAACGTTGTCAAAGTTCCCAACGGAATGCCACGCTTAATCGGTCGCGACGAATGCCGCACTCGTTTTTCCGCGATACGAAAATGAGGCTATTTGTCGCAAGAATAAAGTGCTTCGCGGCGACAAAGCGCGATTCTTTAACCCTTACTTACCACACTGGATTACGCTAACCCAAGCAAATTGTTTGCAGCGCGGAATTCTCAAACAATGAGAGAGAGGCAGTTTCCCACCCTGCGAGGGTAGGAAACTGACTTCCTGCACTGAGAAAAAGGTTTGAGTAAATTTTACCATATCATTTAGGAGTCGCGACGTATCCTTTCCCATCTGAACAAA
>JABFPB010005863.1:0-12752 GCA_022817645.1 Ceratoteleas bidentatus
ACTTACATATCCGCAATGTAAGAACAACTTATTGATTCCAACATATTTTTATATGTTAGTTTAACATATGTTTTTTTACGGTGCATCCAGACTATATCCAGATTCTTTGTAGTCTGGGTGTAGTCTGGGTCAGGCCATAGGCCAGACTTTATCCAGACTTTATCCAGACTCTTTTCAGTCTGGATATAATCTGGCATCGGTCTGGATATAGTCTGGCATACGTCCTGATCCAGACTACATCCAGACTAAAAAGAATCAGGATGTAGTCTGGATGCAGTCTAGATATAGTCTGGATATAATCTGGCAGTCAGATTGTATCCAGACCGAATCCAGATTAATTGTTTTTCATCAGGGCTACTAACAAAATGTTTCTTACCACTTAGTTTTCTCAGTTTGATATTGGTTCAAGAATATTATACACTCGATTTGGACAAATAAATTTTTTAGTACATTTTGTGAGAATCAAACAACAGAATGTGGGTTTGGCCTAATCAATAAAACATGGTACGTGCAAGAATTTCACTAATGTGATTTATACAGACGTATATTGCAAACAGAGATTTGTCTGCAATATTTTTTTGCTAAATCAATCAAGCAGTGTTTTTTTAAACGCTGCACTATTTGATTGATTTAGCCAAACTGCTTTTTTAAGTAACGGATCATACATTAAGAAATATTTTAATGTTTACATTTTATTAGATTCAAAGATCAATATTACAATTTGAAATAAACGAGCCCGTCATATTTAGTTTTCTGGATTAAATAAGCGTGCTGTTCTCGATTGATAATAAACTCTTCCAATTGGAGGAAGAAACATGTACATGTCCTGATTTATCTAATGCGAAGTTTATTTCTTTTTCCATATATGAATAATAGGCTTTTTCTATTGCAATTTTAATTTTATGTTTCGAGGATCGATTGTACGATTACATTTGACAATATTACGGTATCGTCTTTTTACTTTTGTGTTTTCAAATTGATAAATAATTAAAATTCATCAGCAATTCAGAGTTTTGTCAGAGGAAAAAGAGTGACTGCACAATGTGTATTTTTTACTGCATCGCATTCAAGAGTGTCACTTTAAACATCAACAGCGTGACATCGTATCATAACATGCATATTTTACATAACTCTGCATTGAGTGTGAAAGTAATTCGGTTATAATGTCAATTTCCACTTCGTTGCCTCACACATCAGAGCTTCGAACTTCATGAATATTTTACTCTGCAGTGATATAATAATGAAATTTCAGTTATTACTCTATTTTCAGTTATTATTCCATTATATGGTACTCAGCCATAATCGTGCAATCATGATTAATTATAAATATTTTTCGTACAATAATTATGTGTTATGCTTATCTTATCATACAAACTTATGTTTATTGCATTAGTAGTAATTGAAAGTGCAAATGAAAAACCGAATTTTCTAAAGGGATTTACGCTTAAGATTTGGCCGGTTTGACTCCCGGAATCAAAGATTTTATCGGTTATAATTACAGCTATTAATTCTACTTTTTAACGGTTTACATTAAAAATACACGAACTTCGTGGCAGCAAGCTTGACGCATTACCTTAAACGACAAAGTTCTACTATGGAGTAGGTAATTAATCAAATCCAGTCATATTGATATTCATTAGAGTATCAACATGAACATTTGAATAGAACAGGTCAACAAATTCCCTGTTTCGGCGATAATTCCCATATGGTTCCCTAGTCGCTAAATATCACAAGCCCGTTATTCACTGTAATCCGTCATATGACAGAATTAATATTTTGATCCGATTGTAAACCATATAATAGGGGACCCAGCATATATTTAATCCCTCAAAATATGTCATCGTGAAAGGTATACTATCATATTGGAAAGATATTAATTCCAGAACTGAAATCGTAAGTTCATCGCAAAGTACAAATAAGACAAACTTTTTAGCTCACAAAACCTTTCCCTTTTTTACTTTAATAATGTCAATTATAAATATCGCAATCATAGTACAGAAAATAGTTCAAGATTTTATCTCTTCGCGTTTAAAAGGTGGAAGTAATGAGAAACGATTTAAACGCCTTAATGTTGCGTTGCAACTTTGACTGAATATGCTTAAACGCTGGTATACTTAATTGTCCGAATGGATGAAATACTTTTCGACATCGATGACACCTTTCCCTCTGATAACGCAGCATTACTTAGACATGTCTCGCTGTTTTCGACTAAATTTAAAGATTGCGATTCAATGACCGTGATGAACAATTTTACCGGGTTTTTAATCTGTTCGCTTCGTCCTTGTCCGACAGTTGCTTATAATTGCCCCGGCTCTAACTCGAACGCGTGTACTTGTCAATAAAACTGCAGAATCAAATCGTAAACGCGTCATTTGAATGTTTCACTCCATTCTTAGCTGCGTTGAGATAATACATTTTATTGTGCGGAAAAAGCAGATTAAAAATGCGTTAAAGTTATACGCAATTAACTTTTTTTTCATCTCAAATGAATAGCTGACAGCTTCCTTGAAGTAGAGAAAATATATACGTTACAGTTTAATTCCGCGAGGACTTAGTCGCTACGTTTCTTAAAGATTCAATTATCTCTTCTCGGGAGTGTATCAAGATTCAAGTTACCAGGCTTTTAATGGGAAAAGGTGAAAATTGACCGAACAATCGTGAGAACGCAAACATGTACGATTCCCGAAACGCAAAATGTCTGTCACACTGATCCTGCAGGTGTACTACGCCGCTGATAACATTTTAATCACTCATTACATGCGCGGTTAAGCTGTATAATGCCAGTTGAACGGAACACGATGCGCCGCGGCTGATAGAGGGTATTAACTTCTTTCAATTAAGCCGCGGTTCGCAGTTAATGCATAGTGATACATTTCTAGCGATGCAATTATGAATCTGAATAATCAAGGGGACAAAGCGACGAGTGTACCCGCGATTCTGCACTCATTTAAAATTCCGCCGGGCTATTCAAGTAATTTGCTCTTGAGTTCATGCAGTGGTGTAAAATTCGTCCTTACTTCTGGAAAAATACGTCATAAATTCGGAGAATTAATTACGCTTGAACGAGGGAATTACGCTACGTCGAACGGGCGATTACAGTTTTTTGTGTCTGTTTAAATGTGGGTGAGTGAGAGTGTCTGGTGCTGTAGAAATCTCGTGAATGGAAGCTTTTGTTTGTTAACTCTTATGAAACTCGACATATCACGTTCAGGATGTTCATGTTAAAATAAAGATGAAGATTTGAAAATAATGCATGTAAGAGTGCATACAAATTATATTTATTTTTCCAAATTTCGACGAATTACCATCTAGTTGTCAAGAAATTAATTATTGTATCGGACCAATATTAAGCCGATTGTAACGATTGGCAAATCACAGATATTTCTTTATGGGGTTTTGTGTTGAGGATATGTTTTACTTATACTTAATTTAATTAACAAAAAAAACAGATTTCCGTTCATCTCCCGTGTTGCACATAGTATTTTGCGTCATTACACTCTTAAAAAAATCAAAACGTATCATACTGTCATAACAAGATTCAAACTGCCACAGAAAGATTCATGCAGTGAGCGAATGAAATCTGGTTGTCAGAAAAAACATCATGCTCTGACAGAATCAATCTTTCTGTGACGGTATGACATTTCTAAGAGTGATAGAGATGGGAAATAACACTTTTCGAAATTTCCCAAGGGAGATAATTGGTGTTTCCCTTCCCGTGTGGCGTAAAGTTTATTATAAAGTTTAGTGACACATTCTATGCTATTAGGTACGTTTGATTTTATATTTGAGTGCTGAATAGTTATTAATACGATAATAAACTTGTTATATTGACAACTGAATAGAATCATTTAGTATTAAACAAATTATGTAATACACTAAGATTTTAAGCACGGAAACAAAATTCCTGTGAAATATACAGGTCGAATCATGTTGTTATACCAGTACGAAAAGTTCGGCAGGAGCCGTACGGTAGATATCACAGGCAACCGTGAACATTAACACATTGTGGCCCGAATTCTACACGCACCTCAGTCGGCCTGTGAGTTCTACAGGCCGCGGAATGTTAGCGCTACATGCTCGAACGAAATGTGATGCGACCAGGAAAAGTGTGTAATGTTAATATGACAGGCCTATAGGAATGACAGTTCCTTAGTCCTGTGATGTAATCAGATTATTATCTAGTTGATCTCTCGGGAAAATTTGTCCGTGAATAAAAGATTTAGAAGATTTGGTCTGCGTATTTAATAATAATTAATAATTTATCTGACATGACGCTAATGACTAATGTTTAGTGGTCATTTAGATATTAGTTTATTACCTTCCGTGGCTTGCGCCAAAAATTTTACACACACTGAGAGAAAAAATCGGTAATCCTTACTGTTTCTTACAGTTAAAAAAACTTATACGGAAGAGTTTGGCTATTCCAACTGTAATTACAGTAAGCGCAACTTGATTGTTAGTTATGGAACACAAATTACAGTAACCAGAACTGAAATCCATTTACAGTATCATTACAGTTGCGTTAAACGATAAGCATTTCTCTCAGCGCAAATACTCGCTTCGTGCACTGAGTGCACCGATGCGTTTTCAACTATTATTAAAGCAGAAATGATGGTAAAATTTATTATTTTCCTAAGTATACTTATTTAAATGATATAAAAGACATTTTTATAAATTAATTTAATTTATTTAACTTAATAGTTATATGAGGACCACATTAGTAAGACTCTGAATTCCATGACATCGGATACAGTTTCAAACAATTGGGACACTTAGTTACGACGAAAGCAAACTTTTTGCATACGAAATTCGAATAAGAAACACTTTCGCTCATTTTTTAATTCGATGATTTCTATACTGTTTTCGTTAAATGATGATCAGTTTAATACACGGTATTCAAATAGTCGGGCAAAATAAAATGATCACATCAACACCTATTACTTGGCTCTTAAATCTTATATCCTGATTGGAAATTGCTTTAATTATCTCTATCAGATACTGAGACATTTATCAAATATTCTAATTAATAATCGATCGATTTTGCAATTCCCGTACCATTCGACTCCCAACTAATTCAGCCGTTTTTCGCGATTGTTCACTTAAGCGATTCTACATACTAATTCAATGTCGACGTATGACTCTAAAAATTGATTGCTTGGTTCGATTTGCGCGGCAGACGCTCGAGACGTTAATGCCGTGCGGGAATTCAAATTCGTTTATTATTTCATACGGAAAAGACAGCTAGTCGGTCCCGGAACACGAAGATCAGATGACAAAGATAACCCCGGACAATTTAACGTTGCTGATCTCGCAGTCAATTCATACATCATTGCTTAATGCGAGGCAACGTGAACTTGACGATATATTCGGGGTGGCAATTCCACCAATGAATGCAAGGATGAGCAGTAAATTGCTTCCCGGGGGCCATCGTTTAATTTCATTACCAGGCTATTTTTTATAACATTAGTCAATTGAAAATATGACTGCGAAACAGAATACGACGTCGCTTTGGCATCGTTCCAAGCATCCATTACATTTTTTCGTGTTAAAATTTTTTTACGCTAAGATTGAGAGGAAATCGGAAAAGAAAATTATTCCTTTTTTGGACTTTGAGTGGCTCGGCAACCGAAGAAATCGAAGGTTTTTTCCACTCAGAAATTACATTAAAATATTTATTGTAGTTGTTCCAACGCCCACAATTTTTCTCAGTGTACACTGTAAAAACTGGTGTTTGAATTTCAAACACTTGGGAGTCATTTTTCAAACGTTTAGATGTGTTTAGTGGAGTGATTTTTCAAACACTTACAAGTGTTTTGAATGTCGATCAGTCTGTATTCATTTTCTAATGAAAATTTCTCTCAACATATACTAAAATCGATAAAATGATGAAATATACCTTAAACATGCCAATTAAAACCCATTAATGCCACGCATTTTCATTATTTTCGCTAAAATGCAACATAACCTAAAAAAGTGTTAAACACATTAAATGTTTAAATTCTAAACGTTTCAACTTTTAAAACATCAGTTAAACACCAGTTTTTACAGTGTAAGTAACCACCCATGTAGAAAAAAACAAACTGCCCAACATTGGCATAGACTTGTCTGAATTTCTTTCTAAAACATTAAAATTTGTTTAAATTTTTTAACTGAAAATGTTTTCTAGACCCGCATTGGAAAGCAACATATAATACTATTTCAGTCACATTTACCGAGAAATATTTAATCACATCATACATCGTCAAATTATCGTTACGTCTACATGAAAACACTTTGACTATTGCACTTTTAAATTAAACGTAAACACCCAATTTTCATGAATCATTCATAGAAATGTACCGCCCACCAAGTCGTCATAAAAATCCGAATATTGACACTTCATAATTTCTTCCACTCTGAAATACAGTGACTCAAGTTGTAACGCGATATCTATCAGCACACGTCAAAGGATACGATATCCTCTCAACCGTATTGCTACATCCCGCAACTCGTAAAATACAAATCAAGTCCCATCGAACTAACGAATGCAAACTGTCACATAACGAACAGTCAGCTATTTTCTCGCGTGGTCCATAATTACGCGGAAATCGATACGCGGATGAGATCGACGCGTTTTACCAATTCAGCGGGATTGCGGCTTGCACGAAATTGCACCTTGGGAAGATTGAACCACTTGACGGTGAAACATATAAATGCGTGAGTGGCGTCGATGGGGTTCAACTCCCCTCGGCGTTATAAAATTAATCGTGGGTGTTTGACATTACTTGGCTTCCCACCTCGAGCGCAGTCATTTTAGATTGCGTGGCAAGTGCACGCGGAAGCTTTTATCTGGCGTCATTGTTCGCGCCCGCTTTTTGTTTCTTTCGCGATGATCCCCAATCACGAATCCCCGTTCCGTTCGTTTCGGCGAACTGAAATAGTTGTTCGTTTGTACGTCGTTTAAAATACAGCCGAAGACTCGCGGATTCAGTTGTGACCCAATTTTGCTGCACAATCGACTTTATCAATGCCGGACTTGGATAACATAATGGAATAAAAGATTAATCGATTTAAAATAGGATAATTGAGAATTAAAGGCGCCTCTGCCCGGTTGATTGCGGTGAAATGGCCGAAATCTCTTTTTAATCGCATGGCGAAAAAACGGGTTGAGTCTATTTGTTGGGAATGCCACGGAGAAGTGAAAACAATCTTTGGGTGGTACAAGCATACACATGTTTGTGATAAACATATTGTATGTTTAACAGATTATCTGTCAAACACCTCGGATCTTCTGCAGATGAGGTTATAATGGAAATTGTGTACGTGTGTTAGGGTTAACATTTGAACAGCATTGATGGCGGATACTATCGTGTAATGGTGTGTTGGAAAAACAGTAGAGGGGATATAAATGTACACACTACAAGAAATAGTATGTTGTGCCAAAAACAATGTTGAATCAGGATGGTAAAGGACAAATGAAGACAGACTCTGAACCTAAAGAAATACACTAACAAACACTGTTAGTGTCTTCATCCATCTCGAATGTTTACAGATTGTGTTCTTTACATTGTTGTCTTAACATGGTACTTGAATTCAGTCCAAAATATTATTTTTCCCAGTGCAGATAATCGGCTAAGCCAAATATAATATATGTTTACACGGAACATAATGTGAAAATTGCAATTAAAAATAAAGATTGTTTTGTTTGAAGATAAAATTGTTTTTGAATTACGCTGTCTGTTATTAATTCGCGGTTATTATTGTTTGAATACGTTTACAATTAATAATAAGTTGTTTCCATTTTATAATCAAAACAATTATGTGTATAATAATTAAATAAATAATTGTTTACCTAATTATTGTTCACGATATTACATTCGAATGCCCTTTTATAGAATTTCCCGAGTTCGATTAACCCGTTGACTACATCTTTTTGAATTTGATACATAATTTAGTTTTTTCAACGGAAATATGAAAAATACCCATATATAAGATGTATGAGTAACTTTTTATAGAGTTTCAAGTTATGCAATATTTTTGCGAAAATAGCTGGTTGCTGACAATTATCTTAGAAAAGAATAAACATAATGTATTTTACAGTTCCGAAGTCACGTACAGACAGTTCTACATAAATAAATAAATATTTAATTACTTTTTTTGCAATAAATAGGTTTCATCTTGATTTTTTTGTCCACTGCAGTGGACAAATTTAATCAACGGGTTAATAATTTTCTCTAATAATTACTCCGTCTTGACGGACTGACTACTTTTTTAGGTTACTGTAATCCGATATCAGGTACTGACAAAATTCAACTGTATTCAATCTACAAATTTTCAATCAGTTAAAAACACGATTCGACTGATTGTTTCCGAATTCTTTTCAATACGATTTCGGTTATTGGGATATCACTGTTGCCATCTCAACCGTGTGAGTTTTTTTAGTGATTGAACACCGGAAAGATTGCTTGTCGAGGAAGACCAATTCCATAAATGTGACCATCCAGGTGGCGCTACAGGTGTTCACGATGATAATCTGTTGCTCGGCCCCAACTGTCTTAAACTCCCAAATGCCAAAAAACAGTGTGTTTCTCTTTGATCTGTTTATTCGAAACAACTGAGATGGAGTTAATTCGAAATATGTCATGGACAAATATTTTGATTACCGTATCGGCCAATTGATATCGCTGCGCCAGGTATACAAAATAGTGAAACAATGCTGATAAATTATAAACATACCAGCCGCGCGCACGTTCACGGGAATAAAATATTCCGCGCGTTGATCGGCCAAGCTTGAACGACATTAACCTACTTGATTTTGGGTTCTGAATTTCAGCGCCGGAGTCGCAAGTAGCGGAGATAAGCA
Source organism: Ceratoteleas bidentatus (assembly GCA_022817645.1). Lineage (NCBI taxonomy): Eukaryota > Metazoa > Arthropoda > Insecta > Hymenoptera > Scelionidae > Ceratoteleas > Ceratoteleas bidentatus. The sequence continues at coordinate 8,843 of JABFPB010005863.1, forward strand.
GGGATGAAAATAATTAGACGCCAAGTAATTTTGGACCGAAATCACGTCTGTGTACAGTGGCTCGGGTTATGGAGTTTCAAATTATCGCTGTCTTTTTTATGCAAGGAGATCAAAGAGTTATATTATGTACCGAGAGTTTGCAACATCGGACTTAAATTACGAGCCTGATGTGCATAAATTGTCATAGTAATGCCCAGTAATTGAGCGCATATTATTTTCATAACGGAAGTTCAATAAAAGTTTAGGTAAACTGGCAATATGCTTCACAGGTTCAGATTCAAAGCTAAAACGCGGAACAGTTGACATGAATTGTTCGAAGAGTGATAATTAGATGGAAACGTGGAATGCAAATGTTTGATTCGAGCTGATTTGGATTTCAATTAGAAGATTTTCAATCGCACTGCAAAAACGACGTGTTTTATAAGTGTTTTAAAGTAAAACGGCTAAACTCTTTATAAGTTATATTGCATAGGCAGTATATGGTAAAACACATATAAGTGTTTTACAAAGAAATGTTTCAAATTAAAACACTTTAAGCGTTTTACATAAGATTTAACATGGAAGCATATAAAACGCATAAACGTGTTTTAAAATCGAGGACAAATGTGTTTTAAAATAAAACACTTATTTTTACAGTGCGTCGATGTGTTCGAAGACATCAAAAGTAAAATTTACAATTGGCCTCGGGAAAGGAACAGATCAACATTTGATGACAGTTTCTTACGAAATTGCCTTATTAAGATATCGTTTCATAAAAATAGTTAATTAAATTGGCAATGTGATAATGACGACTTTTTAAGAATGTAAGAACAGATATTGTTAGTCACTCGTAAATAAAGTTTCGCTTAAACGAAATGGATGTCAAATTGAGTTACTCACTTGGTTGCCGAAGACACCGATGCTGCATGCGCTGCTGACTTGATCGGGCCCAAACCAAACCGCGGCTAACCGAGCCGGAACAGACAGAACGAACGTTTGACTCAAAGCGACCAGCGTTTGACCAGCAAATGTCACCCAAAATAGGTCCGGGGACACACTCATCACTTTGATCCAGGAACCGGCGGTGGTGCCGATGGCGCCGAACAGCGCTGCATAGCGAAGACCCTAACAAAAAGAGCCAACGTTCCATAAGTGTGCCAAATTTTTTGCCTCTACCGGTCAAGCTGACGCTGAGAAAATGGACTAAAATAAAAGACAAAAAGATAAAAGGCAAAAAATACGCGCCAAGAGAAAATCGGAGGCAATAAACCACACATTTTCCGTTCGCGATTTGCGGATTTACGATACTCGGAAGTCGTATGCCGAAACGAATTTTTACGGTGAAGTTTGGGCATGAAATTTGGCAAAACATGAAACTTCCAAAGCTTTTTATTAGTGGGGAATGTATAATGCTAATTAAGTAACTGCACGATTTTTCATGATTTACTGGAATTGCTAATTCGGACCTTTTGAACTTAGCATTTTTCAACCCGGCTGTTACGATCGATCTGTTTACAGCGCTCATTTCCGAACTTAAAAATAGAACCTACTGTTAAAGTAAACAATAACAAATTCGCGGGACTTTCAATGCCTCGACTGAATTTAAAAGTGACCCACGAAGGACTTTGCGGATAAAAAACGCCCCTCACCACACGGAAGCGGACAATTGAAAATCACTGATGGCCGATTTGTTTCTTCTATTAGAAGCATCACGCGTTACGACCGTGACGTGAATTGAAACAAATGACCCGAAATAGTTTTTTCTCGCATCCTTCACGATTAGCCGGGATTTGCTATTTTTTTCAATCTGCTTTAACAAATCGACGCTAATCTGAACTTTTCGTCACAGGGACTAGAAATGATGAACAATTCTTACGAATTTATCGAGGAAGTAGCTCGCCGGGAAAATGAACGGAATATACGTCATCATGTAAATCATGCTCGTCATATCAACAAGGAATCCCGACACACTGTAATACTTCATCACAATGTTTGAAATAATACTGTACTGGATCCACTGCATGGCATTGCTCGCGCTGTATACCACGAAAATTGCAAGAATCAGCCATCGTCGTTTGTATATTTTCGTCTCGATGACCTGAAACAAAAAATTCATCGACTTTCTAAGTTGTTTTTCAGTTTTCATTGCTGATGCTGTACGTAATCGGTACCGTTCTGTCAACCTGTTTAGATGTTTCTTCGACAATCGCAAGATCTGAGCAATTAAAGTTATTAATTTCAATTATTTAACGTTCCATTATTAACTAGATACGTCAATTTATTGATAATAATTGCTAAATGACTAACTATAATTGTTAAATAAATACCATCATTTAGCAATTAAAGAAAATTATCTGCGATGAGTAATGTCATCGTAAGATTCTATACGATGAATTCGACCAAGAAATGTCTAAATGGTCAGGATTCATCAGTTCCTTCACAAAGTAAACAATTATTCCGAACATTTCGTTCGTAGCTATTAATCCGGACATGTTGCCGGGACACGAAATCAATGCGATTTATCAATCGCGTTACGCAACCAAATCTCGCGGCTGTTATTCAATATGTGTCGATGAAGCGTGACATCATTATCGTGCGTGAAGTAAAATGAGATTATCAGACGAAATAATCGCGGAGAAAACAATCGCGTGAAACATCGTCGTACGCCCATCCTCCCGAGTAAAAATGTTTCATTATCGCGAGTTCTCTCAAAATTTCGCCGAAAAAGCAGCGCCACAATAAAGAAACAGAGAATTCATTTCAGCTCGTGTTTGCGCGATTTTTCTCGCGGCCTTTCGCTTATTTCGACGATGTTTGTTCGTTTTATTTCAGCGCCGACAACATTTCGCACACGTGATACCACGTGTAAATTGGATAACTGTTTTATGGACTTTTGAGGACGACTTTGTCGAAGGCGGCTCTGGCGTTTAAGTCACCTCAGAAATCGTGCAATAACACGTAAATAATCAAATAACTCCGCGAAAATTTGTCACCGGGGATATTATGCAAATTTTTCGGCGCCGACGCGACCCCTTAAGCCATGACTAAGTAGACCGAAAAAGCGAAGCAAAATTTATGCGTATCGAAGGCTATCTGGAACGACCACGCTTATGTTTGGACGTAATTCGCACATGCGCCTGTGCATCCTTAATATAACATTAACCCATTTGCTTGAGACATCATCCGCTAACGATAACTATAATTCTGCTGATTTAAGTAACACTTTCGGCAGCATTACGGTGGAGTGACCGCAGATCATACATTACCCTCAAGATTACGATAAATCGTCATTAAAATTCCGCCACGGTATATTATGCTTCTCGGAAGAGGCGGTGAAGATGGAACAGTTATAGTTTGAACATTTCTTGCCATCTTTTAGAAAATCTATGCTTAGCTATTAATATGTCTCATAATGAGTATTACGGTTTCGATAAATATACTATGAAATTTATGAATCAGTTTTATAGGTTATATTCAAATAACATGGTGAAATGCTTCATTTTCACTTTAAATTCACAAATGATCCTTTACGTGCAACAGACATTTTTTAAGTTACTTTTAAAAATATCCGGTTACTCCAAAAGTTTTGGAAATTAATTTAGAAATCTTTTTCTCAACTGCAGTGGGAACTACTGCTAGTATTTACATGTTACAAGAGACTTACAGTAACTTCAGTTTAACGTTACTACTGTCGTTTTTTTTCGAGAAGATTCTGTAGTTAATACACTCTAAAAAATATCTATTAATGGTAAAACCAAAATCGTTTAAATTTCTTCATTTTATATGCAAAACGATATCGTTTACGCGACAAATTTTCCCTTTTGCGGTAAAAGGGATCCTTTTGGAGATATATTAATGTGAAATTCGTTTTAATGTAAAAGGGAACGCATTACGGTTAAGGAGGGACGGTAGTGATGAAATCAACTATATG
>JABFPB010005864.1:0-12752 GCA_022817645.1 Ceratoteleas bidentatus
TTATTTAAACAAAAAACTAACTAGACCAATCGATTGGAAATAATTTTCTGAACTGAAAAATACCTGGTTTCAACAGAAAAAAGTGTAAAATAAATTATTTGTCGTTTTTGTGAATCGGTAGCTGAATTGGGTGACGCCATCTTGGGTCCAAGATGGCGTCACCCATTGTTGACGTGGCGTCACGCGCCACTCCGAGTTTGTTTGATTCGTGTGTGTTTGTGATTGATGTGTACGTGTGTGTTTGTGAGTGTGAGTGAGGGACGGTTGAACGTTTCAGATGATTCTTACCACTTAGTTTTCTCAGTGCAGTTGCGTAATATACTATTGTATAATTTCGCAATATCAGTTAGGTTACATCAAGATGCTAATCTTTAGTGGAAAGTGGAACGTTTGAATTTGGTTTTTTCGCCAAATTTTTTTGAAATTGTTTGAAATTGAAAAGTTAAATAATCAATAAGAATTCAAAACAATCAAAACCTGAATAGTTTTTGTCTATTTCGGTAAGAATCACATCCTGCAGATTATGTTATGATTTTAACCTCAAAATATTTAAAAACAAAAAACGGCTTCAATTATAAATACTGAACCACCTAAGTAATTTTTTGAATGTAACATAGATTTAATAAATGTGTATGGTTTCGAAATGTGTATAGACATGGTATAGAAATCTGTTAGTCAAACCCCCTTAATTGAACTAAGATCTTTTCAGGCAATAATTGCGCTAGATTGCTATTAAACAATCGAATTAACAAAGTGATTGGGTGGCACTTTGAGCCGTGAATTTTATGATAAATTCTTTCGCGTCGAGTATTCGTGATTATGGATTATCGGATGTTTTGGATGTCACAATTTTTTTAATGGCACAACGCGTGCGTTAAGAATGTCCGTAATTTCGCGGCGCGACATTTTGTTTATTACATCGACGAAATTCGCGTTCGTCATTGCCGAACGCCGCGACAGTTACGCTTTATTCGCCGCGCAATGAAGCTAATGCGGTATGATTTCATGGCATCTACTTAATGCGGCTTTGGATATTATGTTTCTATTTAGTACAGTTGCGACAGTTAAGTCGGTGCCCGTGGCGTTAAAGATATGAGTAATCATTCAGTAATGCTACGCTTTAGGACATTTTAGGATTTATTATGCATGTGTGCCGTGTAATATATAAATTATATTTGCTCAAACAACTTAAAGCGTTTACGTAAATGCCGCGTGTGTTGAAACGTGACGTTCAGTTTGCGGGGCACGAAAAATATGTTAAACATACAGACTGTAATTACAAAACGCTATCTACGTAATTTCATTATATTTGCTTTGCGATCACGCGTCGATATTCTTGGTTATCAATGGCTCGCGGGAAGGACAGGAAAACATTTTCTACTGGGAAAAAATTGCAGTTTTTGCAGCGCGTTATTCTTGGATCTTCGAAAGGCGACTTTTACTGAACGAGACATTTTTTGTGCTGCCATCTACCTTTACTTTCTGAATACTCAGCTTTAGTAAGAAGAAAAACAATTTCTTCTATAGAGCCCTATTTTTATCTCGCGAAAAAGTTTGTATATTTACATTTCATATCACTTTTTGCACACTGAAAAAAATATTCTGATCAGACAAAAATCCTGGTATATTTACATCAGTATTATTGTGAGAACAATAAAATGCACTCCTAACATTATAACCAAATTACTCGACCAAACATACAAATATTTTGAAGAGTAAGTTTATGGCACAAATATTGAAGAATAAGTTTATGTAAAAAATACGTATGTTTATTTGAAATACGTGGAATGTTCTTAAAAGATAAATACAAAGTACGTTTGCATCAAACATATTTCTCGTTTTACAGTGTTAGGCGAGGCGCGGTGCATGCGCAGGTACTTGTCTTGGAGTTGCAATTGTATAACATTATTGTTTCTTATATTTCGATCAGTATGTCTGTCACTACCTTATTACTACGTTAAAATTTATAGTAATTATTTCTTGTGATTTATTTAATTTTTTGTTTATCATAAAATGATATAAATGACAGCGTATGAAAACGATGTTGTTCCAACGTATGAAAAGGACGTTGTTTCGGCGTGTTAAAATGACGTTGTCTATTCCAAGTTCTATTCCAAGCTAGACTTGCATGGTATCCAATTGCAACAAATCAGGTCCTACTGAATCCTGGAAATGCAATAGAATTGTCGAACTATAAATTGATTATAAGTATGGTATTCATTTTGAGTGTTTCTAAATTCAGAAAACAGCAAAGAAACTTCATATTAGAATTAAAATTTTCAAACATTCCATATGTCAAATTTTTTACAATGCTGAATTCGAAATTGCATAAATGCCATCGTACAACACGAAATAGATATAGATGAAAAAAACTAACTTTTTGAATTCTCTTACATCGACTCTGTCAATTGAGAATTGCAAAATCCCTTTCTTTAATAATAGTATATTACGCAACTAGGGCGGGAAATAGGCGATCACCGACGAGTGTATCAGCACGAGGAGAAGCCGAGTGCAGCCGAGTGTTACAAGGAACGAATCGGGAATCGCTTTTCCCGCCCTGTTGCTTACCATTTTTTCACAACAAGTGCACGGGAAACTAAATTTCCCTCCCTGAAAAGTGAGAGGGAATTGGCCATTTCCCGCCCAGTTTTTAGGGTGGGAAATTAAGTTTCCCATGCATGTGTGGTGAAAAATATTTTTTAATGTCCCCCTAACCTCCTCCACAATCTTCTACAGGAATGACCAATTTGCATAAATACAATCAAATAACCCCTGCCCCGGCAGAGGTCGCCACTGGTCGTGCGATCGACGTGCCATACAGTGCAAAACAGCGTCCATTTTCTCTGTCGGCGTAATCCTTAAATGACCGCGTCGTATCCGGCGCGACGTTTTTGTCATGCGAACAAGTGAGCGGTCGACAAAATACCTTGCGATTGCCGGCGATGGCTCTCCCGTTTCACAGACGACGTCCGCGGTAATCCGCGCGCGATTTGTCCGCGTTATTCGTTTGACCGCACTCGAAGTTGCCGCAGAAGCCGAGTAGTTAGCGGCGAGCGCGCAGAGACAAATGAGTTAAAAAACCATGAAGCGCGTCGTCCCGATTTGACATTGTCGAAAGTTAATCAATGCCTGACGGCGTATACGCGCTCGCCGGGCCGTTTCGTCAATTTTTTAAAATTAAATCACTATCTGTCCTTGTTAAATGCGTTTCCCGCCGGTTCCCGAGCTGGCCTTTTGCCTCTCCGCTGCATCGGCGTTCGCTTCATCATCATCCTCTGCGCCATCAGAGCCGACATCGCATATGCAGCCACTCTGTGTGTTATGCCTAATGACAGGCAGTTACCGTTGAAAAAAAGGGGTGCGATATAGAGTAACGGCGGCAGGGGACGATGAAACGTCAGCGTGGTAGGGGCACCGGCCAACGACATGTAAATCCACGTTGCACTGAACCAAATTTACGATATAGATGCGCGAATCTCCGCTCGCCGAGTATTACCAATAATAATGGAAATAACCGGGGGAAGCGCGGCGCCGGTAAGGTCCCGCTGTTACTTAGTAATACTGTCTAACGAGCTTTTTATATACGCCGAATATTTGTTGGATTAGCTCAAACAGGCCGGCTGATTGTGCAGTAAATTGTTGTTAAGGCGCGCCGATACCCGGCGGCCGACCATTTAACGCACGTGCATTACATATTAAAACCAAAGCGCTACGTGTATCTTAATTTCGATGAAAAAGTGCGACGCCGCACGACTTATTACGTGCCGATACATTGCAAGCCGATAGAGAGAGGGTATTGCATGATAGCAGGGCGAAATTGGTCTGGAAAGCAGAAATATTATGAGAAACATGGCATAAATAATAGAAAACTGATGAGGCAAAGCGGGAAGTAAACAAATCTTTGTTTACATTGTTTTTCTTTGTAAAGTTGTTTTGTGTCTTTGACTGTTTTCATTTTGTCTAACGGAAGACAAACAAAAATAACGCAAACAAAATCTGTGTTTACATTTCCTTCTTTTTAATGTTGTTGTATTTTGACATAAACAACAATACTGTCTGGCAGAATATTGCAGTATAAAAACTAATCTGAAGGTAGAGGAGGCACGGCAATCTTTGATACCAACAAAACAAAAAAAGGGCATAGCAAGAAGTAAAGAAATTTGCTAACACCCCTTCATATCTAATATTGTTTTATCCTTGAAAACTGATAACTGTTTTGATTTCATCTAACAGGCTATCCCAGTGTGGACAATAAGCTGAAGGCAGAAGAAAAGGACGACTCGTCTAATTAGAGGGATGGTGACCTAAAAGAGCGACATAATGATATGAATTCTTCAATTAAAGTAAGTACTGCGGAACAAAAGTAAACGCAATCATTTAACTCGCAGTCAATAAACGGCGGCTCACCTCTCAAGGTTAATTTTTTCCGCCAAGATAAAGGGCTTCAATTGTCACTTAATGAGTCCTACTTATTAGCAAATCAGTCATAATTACCGCGCCCGTGTAACAAACAGACTATCCGCTCTTCAGCTGATTAAATGAATTTAATTAATTAAAAGATCGCGCACGAAGTAATTTATTCGCGGAATATAAATACATTTAATTAGAAACAAATAACGTACTTATCGGAAGCAAACAACTGCTGCCTTGAAGTTATTAAATTGAAATACATTTATACGCGGGAATAATACATTTTTTCGCCACGCGATAGGCACGCGGACTTTCATTAATTATTATTATCAAGCATCGCGCAACGCGCTAATTAATTACGCGCTTTTTCCGCCGTAATTACGACGGATACGCGACAGTCGTAAGGCCGAAAAATTCGACGTCCCGCAGATTGTCCTGTCTCATCTGTATGCGTAACGAAAAAACTAAGACACAACGGTCGCGTTTCGTTAAAAGTCGTCCTCGAGCGCAGCGACTGAAAATTATGCACAATTAATGTCAGTCAAGCATACTTATGCCGTTGTTTTGCGGAAAAATGTTTATGTATACGTCAGCGCGTCCGTTTTGTCCCGCCGTATGTATTTGATATATTTATACATATGCGTCGGCCGCGGACGCGCGCGCACACGTTACGTTAACCTCCAGAATTTTAATCCGGGAGGAACAGAGTCGTTAAGGGAATCAGCGACTTGGCCATTACTTTGAAAGTGATTCGCGTAACTTTCCCCCCCGGCTTGCTCGATGAATAAAACCGAACGAAATGTAAAGTCCGGTTGCAATTTATCCATAATTCAGCAACAAAAGTCCACTGATTTGGGGACGAAAAGGATTAGGGAAGGGCAGAGATGAGGATCGTGGATTGGTATTTTAAAGATTATTTTACGGAAGAATTGACTATGTGATATTAGTTTGTGTTTACTTATGAACGGATATGCTGAAAAAATGTTCCCTTTAAATGTTCTGTATTTATAGTATATGTTATACTGAATAGCACGATAATTTCGTCCAAAAGAGTTGATGTAAGGAGATCTTTAAATCTTCTTCAAACCAGATGGGATAACTTAAAACATAGATGAAATAGGTTAACAGTTTCATTATAAGACCATTAGATTGGGACGAACATCTTCCTCATTTGAAACATTATTACGTAATTCTGTCTATAAGATTTACCTACTTCAGACTATCTATTCCAAAGAAACTAAAGTGAATATCCCGATTTGTAAACAGTTTATAGTCCCTACATTTGTAAACATTAACTGAGCAATTTTTAATTACAAAGCTGAAATGTATATCATCGAGAAGTTGAATTAAAAAACTACCCACATATCCACCATATCAGGTTCAGTGGACAACTCATTTCACTAAATCAGCAAAACCATTAATTTTTTAGGGATTTGTATCCAGAAAAAGCTTACCCCATATTAACTAAACATTTTTATCTCCAAAAAAACTCCGACTTAAACCCCAAAACTCAGTATCCCCCACTACCCTCAATGAAGATTCGAACTCTCGTTCCGAAGACCATCTTCCTTCTCCCACCTAGATGTCGTTTCGCAGTAGACCCGATCCACATGACTTACCTTGATAATGAAAAACGTCGATTGGTGGGGCCCTTGTCGTAACATTTAAATAAACGTATCGAGCGGAGTGGCGCGCGTTTAGCATTCCCCGAGTGACGCTTACTTGATAATAAAACACGGATTATTATACTTTCGCACCTGCTGGAGTAAATATCGGCGTAGCGGGGCTGACGGGGCTACAATGAATCTGCAATGGTGCCCGAAGGTTAGCAATTCCGCGTCGCCCTCGGAACGAAAATCTGATTGGCTCATGAATATTAAGTTAGGTCCGCAATTATCATCTGCGTTATAAATCGGGCGACTTGCTTCGCCTGCCTTCACGACTCTCGGCCGCCACGTTATTATCCTGTGCACATGCATGCAATGACGCGCCAGGCCTCGCTCCCACTGAAACCAAATCATTGGCTTACGTGCGTGCAGCCTGTATCCATCATTATCGTCAAGTGTTAATTATTAATCCCGTATCTACTAATTTTAATCAATGTCTTTCGCCGGAATTCACGGTCGGTGCCGTGATTAATCACGCGGCAGCGCGAACCGTCCCATTAAATCCGGCCCGAAAACATGCCCGATTGTCTATGGGAGGACCGCTCGGGTCATCGCAATATTTTTCGCTGGGAAGTAAAATCAGTTTTGGCACAGGGGGAGAGATTCCATGGCGATAATAAGGCAATTGGTGTGAAGTTAATCTGGGAGTTTTTAGGTTAATGGGTTTCCTGGTCTAGAAATGTCAAATACGCGTATTGGTTTTGGTTTCTTTAAATTTTCGATGTGCTCATAATCTCTAAATAAAGCGGACAGCTTGACCGAAAATGTGAACCGAAATTGGCAGATAAAGTGAACGCAGATAAAGTGGGGTTTGAGTGTAATCGATTTTTTAATTGCATACGAAGAAAATTTAACTGTCTGGTGTTAATTTAATACCAACCGAAGAAATTTAAGCGTTTGGTCACATTAACACTAATGATTACTGTTAAAATCCCAATGTCTGGTATGAAAACCACAGTGTCTGGCGTGAAAACACCATCGTCTGGTATGGAAACCTCAGACGTTGAGGTTCTCATTTGAATTTTAACACCAATCAGTGGTGTTAATAACTCTGGTCGGTGTATTTTTTCTTCGTGTATCTACTGGGCCCGGGAGGAAGCAGTATTCTTGAATTACTATTCTAGAATGGCTTGAAATAGAAACAGGTGTACTTTATGGTGCAGTCTGTAATTCGAGAGAGTGTATTGGCAAACGTCAGATCCCAATAGTCAGAATCCTTGGAGTGAGTCTTTAACACTTTTTAGGTTAACATGTCTATTCAAAGTCGTCTTTGGGTTGAACGTCCATATTCATCTATCCTCCACTATGTAGATCTGTAATTATTGTAGATAATAATTAGAACCTTGAAATGAAGAACCTTTTCAGACTGTACATCTGTAGAATTCTTTTATCGATCGATCGGGAACTCGTTCGATACATCGATACCCTTCGTGCATCGGTACGTCTGCGTGTCCGTGCTGATTAGTTTCAGTTTTGTGGTTATCGATTGGGCGTCCTCGTAAGCGGTAATTTATTAATTGCCGCGCGACGCCGCAGTCACAATGTTAACAAACTTTCGGGCAATTGGCTTTCGCGCAAATTTGTTTAATTCGTTTCAAATAATTAACGCGATTTCGCAAATCTTCTTAGGCGCTCGCGCGCGCGGCACATTAACGTCGCGCGGCGGGATTAATAGTCGGGCCAGGCTAGCGCTCGGTTACCTGATCGCGACTTGTACCTTTTCCTCCGGGAGCCGCGGTACCTCATTAAAATATGCAAATACGGCGCGGGTCGTGCGTTCGCAGCCGCTCGGGCCGAAATGTTTACGGTCGTAGCGAAATTAAAAATGCCGCCAAAACAAAAGTCCCAGCCACAGTCGGCTACCGCTGACGCCGCGCCTGGCCCATGACGGACGCATGATTGAAAGGAATTTGACTTTAACGACCCGAGCCCGGGGGACCGCGGACGAATCCTTCAACCCAACGACAGTTTTGGGTCACGCGAGAGAGGATTGGTGGTGTGTTGTGGAGTATGGGGATGGAGTAATTGTTGAGGTACTGAGGGCGCCGAGGTTAGATAAAGGTTTCATCTGAAGATGTGTGGTATTTCTTATTTTATATTTCTTATTTTGAGACATTTTCCGCCGGAGTGTCTTGGCAAAAAATTTTGCCAAGACACTCTTATTACCTGAATGGGTAAATTAGATTAATTGGATGTATATACCTGGAATGCAGATTAATTTTTTACAATACACTTGGGTACAATCCTTGATAAACCAATAGAAAAATGTGCAGACTGCAACTTAGGCATTTCTCATACTGTAAAAGGTCTGGATTTAGCCTAACTTGAATCAGGCATTCCATCATGACCCAGTCCAAAGAAAGGACAATTAATATTACGGTGCGTATGACTGATGCAATCATATAGTATATTTAAAATATAACTAGAATTCTTAGTGTGGTTGAGATAACTTTGATAAATCAAACGAATGACATGGTTTCCTAATTCTGTGAATTTCAAATTAACTGTACACTCCCTCTAAAAAATGATCTTTGCTTAAGAATATATTCCGATAAAGTCATCCATGTACCGAAACAATGACTTCCACCGACGGTTAGACGATTTATATATCCATAACCTAACTTCCGATCATGGTAGCCAAAATCCGGTTACCGTAACCGGAATTCCTCTCCCGCGATATTTGATCGGATAAGGTTGCCGGATAAGGATTCCGTCTACAGTAACTGGATATTTTTTCGAGTGCTGTATAACAGCCATAGAAATTAAAATGACATTCGATATTTTAAAGTGAGATTCACTTTCAGTCCTAAATTTACCAAATTTAGTAAGACTTACCAGTCACTATGAAAAGAGGCTTCAATGGTGTGGAAGTAATCGTCTGCTAAATTTCTGGAAGTAGTTCGGCAAGTCTGGGTTCTGCATGACAATAGTCTGGTTATCATCTGGCAAGTGTCTGGTAAAAATGTAGCATCAGCCTATAGGTACTACACTGAGAAACCTAAGTGGTAAAAGTTACCACTTTAGTTATACGAGGTACCACTATATTGGTACGAAGTACAATTTCAAGTGGTAAGGCATACTGTTTGTCAAATGGTGAAAGATTGATACATCGATCTTTGGAGGTTATATTTTTGTCAGACATTACACCAATACCAGACCACATTGTTTGCACTTTTCTCATATTGTTGTATGAAAGTTAATTGAAAATTGGTAGGAACGACAAGTATCTTTATTTTTAAACGTGCGAATCACCACACAGCTATGCGGACGACATAGGTATAACTTCAAATGGTAATTTTTTACCACATGGCACTGTTGGTACTTAGGTTGTGTCATTTAGTTTTCTCAGTGTATCTGGAAATAGCACAGAAACTGTTGGCCATCATCTGTCAACTATCTTAGTCTAGGCATACTATGACCACTGTCTGACAACTGCCTGCAACAAATTGGCAATCTGATAATTAAAACAAGCCTATAATCTCCTATCAAACTAAATGCTCTAAATAATTTAATTATATAATTATCCCTTTCTCAACTCCTCAAACCAACAAATGGTTCCAAACAAAGATGACTCACCTCGAATCTGTTTTACCGACGGTCATTCGTGAAAGTCAACCTAACCTCTCCAAAGCACTGCGCTTAATTCTGTTCTTCCCAAAGAACACCCTCTCTGAATATCATCACTTTTACAACAAAAAACCAAATCTAAAACTCATACAAGTCCCACTATCAGTACCACTACCTTCGTCAAACCCGATCTCCCAACTCGTAAAAGGCTAAACGACCAAAGATGCGTCCAAGTAGCGCAATCGCGGGCCCGTCCAGCGATAAATTGCGCCGCTTTTTTCGGCCGCGTGTAATCAAAGACATTGAGCCATAATCGATACAATATATGGCTCATAATATGTATATCATCTTTAATTGAGCCTCGTGACACAAAAACAAGCAGCGCTCGCGTCGATAAAACGCGCGCATAATGCGCGCGATACGCGCTCATAAGCATGCGCATTTACATTCGGCGATTTTTACGATTCGGGCGCACTAACGAGTATTCCGGTATACCTAGTTCCCATCTTACGAGGCGATAATTCTTCATTATCGTACATTGTTGTGATCATTCTCATCTGCGCCGCGCGTATCGTTTAAGCCAGTCGTCCGCGCGAGAGCAGCGTAGCCGTAGAAACGCTTTTTGTGACTCGTCCCAGGGCGTAATGAGAGCGCGTATCAATAATTGTTCCGCGTTTTTTGCCGAAATAAATTAAAACTTTATTATCTCTTGTTGCACTTGATGATTCCTGTTTGTAATCAGGCTGCCGGTAAGAAATGTTAATGAAAGATTGTAATATAATCGCGAGAGTGAAATAAAGTGCACAATTGAAACTGCTCATTGCGGCGAAAGGGGGCGCTGTTTTTTCCCTTTTTCGAGGCCTTTTTTTCATTACGGATGCGCCGCCCGAAGAAACCGAACTGATGAAAATATGTGACAGTTTTATTGTTCCTAATGCGCGGGGCCGACTACGCGTCGTGATTAAACACGAAAATGACTCAATGCGGGTGGCTGGTCGGCGTTGTTTTGCCTGCGGAATAATTAAAACGATGTTTGCCGAAGAAACGTTCCACGTTGCGTTTACTTGCGCGAAGTTGTAGCGCGAATTTCGCGGCTGTTAAGATAAGGATGTTTCAAGGTTTGGGCTTGTGTAGGTGTGAAGTCAGGGATAAGTTTTGACCTATTTTGATGTTTTGCATAGGAAAAAGAGTTCGTCTGATTGAAGTAACTTAATTCGGTTAGCTTTTCAGGTCTTGGGGTAAATAATTTCTGGTTTTTAACAAAAATTCGAAACTTTAACCAGGTGATTATTTTAGATATGTGACTACAGATAAGTGTCAAGATGCTATAAACTGACTTAAAATGTCTACGTCATTTTTTTCGAGCGCTCAGCGAGTTTTAAAATCCACACACTCAATTGCGATTAAATTCAAAACTAATTTCAAAAGTCATTTTTTGTAATTGTAACGAAGTTTTTTCATTCTAGACTAGATTTGATATCCGG
Organism: Ceratoteleas bidentatus; assembly: GCA_022817645.1. Lineage (NCBI taxonomy): Eukaryota > Metazoa > Arthropoda > Insecta > Hymenoptera > Scelionidae > Ceratoteleas > Ceratoteleas bidentatus. The sequence goes on from JABFPB010005864.1 coordinate 11,129, forward strand.
AAAAAAATTGAACAAGTAAACGTCAAACCGTCTGAAACAAATGAACGTTTACTTGAATCATGTAAAAATTTGACAGAATCAGCTAAACTGTGGAGTTGCACTAGGTTTTTTCGTTTACTTGTCTCTATTTCAGGTAAATATTTACTTGAATTAGGAAAACTTTTTTTTCTTGTAGTTTACATTATCAATATTATTTGGTTCGCCATCTTGAAGTTGCGGATCGTTTTTATGTCCATTTTGGATTCGAGAGAGAGGCGTTGTATAATTTTTTCGGAGCGGAATGGGACGGTTTATTTGTGTTTTTAACGGGGTAACTTTATTTGCGAAACCCGGCATTGTACTGGGCTCATGAAGCGGCGTAATAAGCGGCGGAACATTTTTTCCAACAATAACATGTAAGCGGTTAATGACGAGTAACGTAATATTTTTATGCTTTACGCCGCGTTACGTGTACGTGTGAGTCGCGATATTTAGTCTAGGTAATAAATATGCCGCAAAAAATGATGCCTCTGTCAACGAGCTCGCGCGTACGCTTTATCGCAATTAAAGCGCTGATTTCGTGGCTTCGTAATTCCGGCGCTTTTTAATTTCAACGTTAGAATGGAAATTGGAAAACGCGGTCTTGGCGCTCGCGATCCCTAAAAGTATTGATTTTGCCCGAACGGACTTTGCGACTGAATGTTTGTTTTGATCGAATAAAATATTTTTTACGACTCATCCCAATATCATATTACCCGATCAAAATTTTACGTTCACGGGAAAGCCCTTAATCGTACTTCTCCGGAGCCAATGTTCGCTCGCGAATTACATTCAAATGCAGGAGGAAATGAGTTAGACCAAATCCAATGGTTTTGGGATATTATTGTTTAAATTCAATGTTGATCGATAGGGATGAAACTGATGAATTTAGCGAAGTCAATGCAAAGCTCTGGAAGTCAGTTTTCGTAAAACTGTAAAAGCAGAGTTTTTGAAAAAAGTAAAATTCTAATTTTTTATGTCTTGTACTTTGTGACTGCTACATTCCTAAAAACTAAAAACAAAAAATTAAAGAAACTAACAGTTTTAAATGTTTAAAGCAAAATGAGCAACTTTAAAACTTCTTTTCTTGTGACTGGCACTGTAAAAGTTAACTAAATTTTACTAAGGTAATATTTATTGACATTTCACTGCTTCGAATTATTTCGAAGACGTTAATGTCATTCTTAAAACTATTAAGTTATATAGTTAACCACAAATTCAGATTTAAACCAGTACCATTTAGATTCAGTTTTTACATGTTTTTTACATGGGATAATATGCAAATATTATTGCATGTCATGCTCGATGAAAAATCTATAATATGTGCATATTTGTTTCTTGAATTAACAGATTGTTTTCCCGGGGTAAGTTGTTCGACACATATTACTTCTTCTAAAAATGTGTCTACAAAATCTTGAAAATTCTCGAAATTCTCAAATCTTCCTTCATACACACACTGGGAAAAAATATGCTGCTCCAACACAAAAATTGTCAGAAACTGAAAAATGAGGTTATCTTTCCATTTGAAATGAAGTTAGCCTCAAATGTTGGAATTACTTTGTAATAGAGCCATTGCTATGCAATACAGTGTTATATATTGCTATGT
>JABFPB010005865.1:0-12747 GCA_022817645.1 Ceratoteleas bidentatus
AATCTATTTTCCGTGTGTTATAGGTTATTATAGGTATGACAGTTAGAATTGATTCAAATAAAACCGCTTCAAGTAGATTCATTATTCAACACAAATAGTAGTTTTTTAAGAGTGTACAAAATATGTTACCGCAACAGCTAGTTGATTAAAATACATAGGAAAATCACTATAAATCAGCGCGAAATATTTGAGTAAAAAACGTGTGACGTCCGGCACTTTTGCCGCGAAGTGAACAGTAAAAGGCTCCAACTAAAACTTAATTTATATATCGCAGATAACGCGCGGCAAAGAATTCTTTTATTCGCGCCAAACGCGGCTAACTGTGAAACAAAAAGGTATCACGACGTTACACCGACTTTTGAGTTAAACGCGGAATTATTGTGCGCGTCATTTGAATATTTCAGCCTCCTCCGCGTGCATTTTATTTACCTTATCTCGTAACGCCGCTATTCACGAACCAAGTCTCTAAACAAATTCAGTCTTAATCAGATAACGTGCGAACGCGACCCCAATTCTTAAGGACACTCGCGGCAATAAGGAACGATTTACACTCGCGATCCTCGTAAAGATATCTTAATTTTATTAATACAATAATTAGCGCGCTCGGACGCAAAAAAGTCGGCGCGATTTCCGACACGACGGATCGTGCGTCGAAAAATTAGCGACCGCCACTCGGGAGCGTTGTTTCGTCTCGCGCCGACAAAAGAACAACTTTTTAATTGAGTAGCCAGCGACCCCGTCATCTAGCACTAGCCGAGGAATTCAACGCGAGAAGAATTCAGCGGGAAAAAAGTGACTGCTAGCGTAATGGATTCAGTGTCTGGATCGCTGATAAATCTGTTTCGTGTCCTCGTCGGCGATCCGGCTGTCTCTCGCCGACGCGTAATTAGCAGCGCCGATCGACAGTTCCGGTCCTTCAATTTGCAAAAGCAATCCTGCCGTGGAGATAATCGTTGCCGCAAAATGAGACTCCTACGAAGCCGCCGAGATAATCGCGATACGTGCGCGCAAATGCGCTTGTGTGGGTTAAAATTATCTCGCGTCTTACGTCGACCGGATCCGCACCCCTGCTGCCAACCCTCTAAGCCGGGTGTTTTGAGTTTTCAATGTCTCGGGATAATCACGGTGCTAGGGAAATTCAATTAATTTAATATCACCCGCCACCGAATCTTTACCTAATCCGAAACCACGTTAATCATGAATTGTCAAGTGTGATTAGTTCGGGGCAGTTCAGCGTGGAGGAAGGTAGAAAATCCGCAAAGTCAACCACTCGACAAAGTGTTGAAATTAATATTTAAGGTGCAGAGGAAATTGTATTATTCTCTATCTTTTACTGCCTATATGAAACATTTGAAAGGGAGAAATGGTGCAAATTTACGGAAATTCCATCTGCAGTAATTCGAATTCCTCTTGACATAGGTGGAAACGGTGTGCAGTGGAAAATCCATTTTCGTTGTTCGAAATCAGTCAGACAGTATAAGTATGAGAGAAGTACCAGATTTTTTAATGTATAGTTAGTTTAAACATTTTTGTTTAAAAATAAGATTGTTATAAGTAACATGTCAATTGATTTCCGTAGTTTATCACTGATTTTCTACCTTAAACGTGATATTTATCTAGTTTGTGAATATATTTTGTCTATTCAGAACAAGAATTTTTGTACAGAATGGGAAGAGAACCTTCATTAAACAATGTAAATATGCAGCCGAAATCCAATATCAGTAAAAGTTCTATCGTTCTTAACATTTTATTCATGTAACAAAGTATTTAACTACAAAAACTTCAGCTCAAAACCTCGACACTAAGAGTTTCGTAATTGTTAATTTCAAGAATAGTAATGTTTATAAAAATGGCGTTTTACATTGAAACTAATTCCCAAGGTTTCCGACCTAAGTTGCAGACTGACGAAATCAACGGCATTCCAACTTAAGCACCGAAAGCTAATGGGAAAATGACAAAATTGTCTTCCCCGTACGCCAAATCGCCAGACAATTTGGCAACGAACAGAAAAGTCCCCGATTCGTTACTCTCGAGCGATTTAGCCAGGCGGGCTCTTTCACAACTTTTGATTACAGTAATTGCTAAATCGATGCATTTCGACGCCCGACGACTCCATTCAGTCACAAAACGCATCGAAAACAACGTGAATGGACAGTATGTATATTCATAGTCTCGTTAGAAGCTTCAAAAGAAATCGTAAAACCGGATTATGTAAGTATTAGCGGGACTTTGTTAAATGCGCAGATTTACGACGCGGAGTTTCTCAAATGATACACTTAATGGCCGTACTACTTCGCGGAACAATTGTTTAATGATCGATATTTTGCAAGTGACGTGACGCAAGCAGCGCCAGATCTGAGCAATGATGTTCCCCATTAATTATTGTCTGTCAATTCGATATTGATCAATGCATCCGCGGAATAATAATTTACGTCAACTGGACGTATTGACGTAAATTACGGTTATTGAAGGCGCGCATTAACTAATGATGACAAAGTCTGCACATTTGGATGAAGAAATCATTGTTTCCTACCTACCCATCCAGCGTTATATAATTAACATGCTTCCTATATCCACGGCGATAAATCTCCTACGGACAATGTTACGCACTTAAAAGTTATCATTTTTAATCTCGAAAGGCCAATCAGCCTCCTCTTCCTTAACCACAAAATTACACGTGACAGCTGATAAAAAGCTCGTTAGCCGCCAAATCGTGCGCTTGAAATCCGCAAATTCTAACCGGAAATTTCTTGATAATGCCGAGTAACAGGATGATTCGGTAACGAGCCGCAACACGCGAGTCGTTTCCGTAATTCTTACACGTAGCGTTATTTTCTTCAAGCGAGCGCGACAGTGTATTTTATTGGCTCGATAAATCGATCCGGAGTACATTCGTGTGCACACACGCCGCCGCTTGCAACTGCGGCGCACGTGTTAATCCGCGATTCATAAGATATCGAAACGCAGCTCCGCAAAACGATGCGCGTACATTATTTCAACAACGCGGAATTAACCGCCGCGCTGTAACGAACGTATTAGCCGCGATTACTTATTTAGAGGATTGCGAGCCGCGCGGTTGAACTCTAATTTGGAGTTAATTTATAGTGCCCGCGTTAACGATTCATCAGCCGGCCGAATCTTCGCAGGTCGGCAGCGAAATTCGGCGCAAAACGGGCGACTCGTTAAATGGCTCGGCTTTGTTTCCCGCCGAAATTGAATATCGAATGCCACGGCTTTTTCCGCGCAAAGCGTTTAACGCCGGTATTTATTGAAAAATAAATAAATTTAATACGACGTGATCCCGCGCACAATGCGCCGCTCGCAAATTTATTCGAGTTAAACTGATGTAGCAATAAATTACGCGTTTACATATTTATACACGCAATAAAATGTTGCCTCTGAGTCGTTGCGTCAGTCCGGATCGATACGCCGGGCGACGTGCCGACCGGAAAAAATGTATTTACGATCGGATTATCGCGCGTAATTTCGCGGCATAAATTACGCCCCGGTAATGTCCGTCGCGAAGACGGCCCGGTAAATGATACGCGTCGTTATGAGCTATCGATTGATCAGATATCAAATTCACTCGGACGATCGAGTGCGAAATTAACGAGCAACATTTTTCACGCGCAAACTCGCGGGACATGATTATACGCCGGAGAAATATGACTAGAATCAGTGATCCCTTGTACCGATACAAGCAACACTTTCGCTAACGAGCCGTGATAAGCGAGATTCGCACTTCTTCATCTGGCTTTCTCGCTTAGCACTCTTCTCACGCTCAAACTGTGTTCTACTAAGTTAATTCCAGCATTCGGATACATTTGGATGCGAGCGCGAGGCTGTGTGTGTGATTAAATCACGAGCGAGACTTTCAAAGTCAGAACTTGACTATCGGACGCGTGGATCCGCATGCCAATGCGGAATTTACGACGGCCTTCTAATCGGGTTCGCAAAATTCGATTTCGAAAAAGTAAACACGAAAACCATATTTTTCGCCCGAGCCGCCATTGTCCCCGACGCGATAAAGGTAGATTAAATTCATTCGGCGAATTAAAAGGACGGATTTCGAATCGCGCCGACTCGCTTTATGATGCCGAGATCGTTGCTGAAAAAAGAGATAATGTAACGAAAAATCGCAGTTTCGGCCTGATTTCACCGCATTTTTGCGCGCGCCGATAATATACGCGAAATATATTGGCAATTACAAATTCACAGTCGCGCCTCGATGAGCATAATTCGAGTGGCGCATTGAAAGTCATACAAAGCAGAAAATATAGGATTAATTCCGGTCTGAATGTGTGATTTCGCCGCCGGTAATTAAGCGCCGCGGCGCGCTCGCTCTCATCGCCATCTATCACTTTTACAAATCTCCTACGAACGCGCGGATTTTTATTAGCGCATTTATTTTCATTCCGGTTACCAATAGATAACAGGCTGTCCTCGCGGGGCACAACACTGGAAATCCCGGAACATCTGGCCGGTACACGCCGCACGGATCATTTTTCCTTCGGTCTTTTCTTCCTTCTCTCTCCCTCACTCTTCCTGCCAGCTTGTTGTTTCTTCCAAAACAATCTCAACCGTCTACGCCGATATTTCTTCCCGGCACATTTTACCTCAGAACAGCGTCTAATATGTACTTAAAATTGATATATCGACGTACTCGGCTTTGTACGCTGAAATAAACGTCGGCCTTTGAGAATCTCGCCAGCGAAAGCCAAATTTCAGGAAATCGCAGACAATTATGGTAACTAACAGACGTGTGAGTCTAGGCGCAATTTTCGAAATAGGCGAATCTTCGCGTACGCATTGATATTCCGCCATATATTTTATGCATAGGTTAAAAGGTCTTACAGATTCAATTTCAAGTGCCTCCATTACGATAATAGTAGCGCCCTATCACTGAGCAGTTCCGCGCGTAACATCATAGATTGCACTTATCATGTTCCATTGTATCAAAGTGAATGTGTGACGTACAGGGCGAAAAGACACATGTATGAAAATGAGCGGCATCGCGCACTTGGAACCCGGAAAGACAGATCTAATTTGCTAAGATAATGTCCGCGATGATATTGCCACTTTGCCAAAGCCGCGCCAATTTGTCCATTTTCGCGTTGGCCTTTACTCGCGCCCCAGTTAATTACAACTACGTGCTTACGGCGTTCGCGTTTTATATACGGCCGACGTTTTGCTGAAATACGGAGGAGAAAAAAATATGTAAGGCACGTGTAGAAGGCCGACACGAGGCGCGTTGCCTAAATTAAGCCAAAGTAAACTTCAACAAACCTGAACATAAATCCCGCCACATATAAATCAAATCGAGCATTATCCGACTGAAATCTGTGTAAACATTTTGAACGCTGCGTGACGCTATTTTGAGGTATTCCATTGGACGTTACGACGACATTAGACAAATATTAGCAAAACATGTCAAGGAGCAACGATCGAAAAATGTTGCTAGACGCGAATGGCTAATCAAAATATTGATTGCATAACAGCGAATGGTCCGAACAAAGCGAATGGAACGAAGCAACTGTACAGAGACCTTTGGAAAGGTGAGCGTCGGTAAAATGCAAGTGTACGCGTGCAAGCTTCTTTTGGAAAATAAGTGTACAGTCAATCAAAGGTCGTGATCGCAGCCGGTCATTGAAACCCAGACTGCGCTGTCAGATGTTATCTGGCTGAAAAGAGTAGTTGGCATATCTTCCACAACAGCGTACAGTCGTCAATTACAGATACCTGCTCGCTCAAGCGGCAGGATCTTTTGAAATTCGATTCTGCGGCTCGGAGCGATCCCATAAGGAAGATACTGCAAGTGAAAATGCGTGGCTACTTTCTCTACTCCAAAACTGTAGCATTAGTTATTTCCGCGTGTCGCGCCGATAACACGCGAACCTTATTGCGCGCTATCGCGCCAACGAGCGATTAACAACTTATTAATCGCGGTTTAATCAGTGCGAGCGCGCAAAAATGCCGGATGACGTATGCAAGACGATTAGATTATAATTACAAGCCGGCAAAATCATCCTGCATTACCCGAGGAAAAATATCGTGGTAAAAATTGGGAAAAGTTAGTTAAAATGTACTTAAGTGGAATCTACAGAATGGATAATCATTAAACGAGGATATAGAATTCTGAAAAACTAGCAATTACATTGCTTTTCAACATAAACAGCAACTGGTAACCGGATCACGATTTTTAACAACAGTAACAACAACAATAAATGTAAAAAAACAGCATAACCATGGCTCGATCTCCGATATACTAACCCTGACGGAACACAACCTTATCGAACGTTTTATAAACGTTTATCAAAAGTTTTATAAACGGTTATCAAACGTTTTATAAACGGTTATTAAACGTTTTATAAACGTTTAATTAAATATTATCTAAACGATTATTACATATTTTATAAACATTTATTTTATAAACATTTAATGTCTAATAAACAGTTTGTGAAAGTCTAAAACATTTAAAGTATTTTTTGTTTCGTTGGTGAATTGTACTGATATGTTAGGTAAAAAATTGTTTTCAAAAGCGTAAAGCGTTTTGATTTAAAGCACGTCACGAGTTTTGAAATTAGAAGCAGATATTCGATACCGCCATAACCCCAAATTATGGAACGAACTTTCAAAACTCACGTGCCCTGGTTCACGGGTAAACAGCCGTTCTAACGTAACCGTTCATAGTCATATTGTTCGCATTGGTGCCAATTGACGATGATCAAATTTACTAGGTCATGTTCCTTTCAGACGATCTAAATTCTGCTACAACGGACTTAGTGTCTTTTTGAATAAAAACATTCATAACTAATTATTCTAAAAATGTCGGAGTATTTTGCAAACTACGATTTTTTCCATCTCAAAAACTAATTTACATTTTACGGTTTCAGCAAAGTATAAACGTGTAAAGTAGAAACGTTTAACAAAACTGAACAGATGGCGCTACGATCGCCAAATTTGTGATTAATTTGTCATTGTACCGTATTTTGAACAATCACGGCCTTAACATGATAGATAATACTGAACTTTATCACGGTCTTCGATGAAAACGATCGCAAATCACTGATGATATCACTTATTTCACTGATGTCAGTGAAATAAGTGACATTTCATTATTATTTCGTTAATAAAACATTTTTTATAAAGTGATTTTCTTGAGGAATGTGTTTGACATAGTGAATGGCAAACTACTGATAGCTAATTTGAATTTTGGACAATTCTAGTTTTGGACAATTCTTTTTTGGACAAGTGTAAAATCGGACAATTAACGACTGGACCTTTGGACCAATCATTTTTAAACTTTTGACTTTCGGACATTTCTCTTTCGGACAAAGGAATATCGGACATTAACCTTTGACCAATCATTTTTAAAGTTTTGAATTTCGGACATATACAGATTCGGCCTTTAAACACATTAAACGTGTAATCGTAATTTATTCGAAAATTATGTTTAACCGTTTTCCTTTCGGACAAATGTTTTCTGGACATTCCGTTAGATCCGCGACTTATGCCAATGGCAGTAGTCAAATGACACGGATCAAAGTGTCATTTGTCCGATATACAAAGTCCGATATTACTTTGTCCGAAAGAGAAATGTCCGAAAGTCAAAAGTTTAAAAATTATTGGTCCAAAGGTTAATGTCCGATAGTCCTTTGTCCGAAAGAGAAATATCTGAAGTCAAAAGTTTAAAAATGATTGGTTCAAAGGTTTATGTCCAATCGTTAATTGTCCGATATTACACTTGTCCAAAAAAGAATTGTTCAAAACCGGAAGAAAACCGGAATTGTCCAAAATTTAAATTAGATATCAGTAGTTTGCCTTTTGTTATGACAGCTGTTCGTTTTCCCGATAACCGTTTTCGCATTCGTTGTATTTTCAATTCTCATTTAAACATGTCGTCATTTGTTTAACTATTTTTATTATTCGAATGTTAATAATCCTTGTTTCAAGAGTAGTTTTCCTCCATTATTATTTACCAAATAAATGTCGATTAATTTACTGATAGTAATTGTTTTCATACTTCATGTGGACATTCTGTATTTGTTTATTTCTTAAAACGTCTTATTTGTGGTATTAAATGTTTTCCTCCTTACATTATATATCTGTCTTATCTAAGCACGAATTTCATATATTCGATTTTCAATTTCTTAATTTAATTAATATTTGTTTTAACGCTTAATTTTCTTTACGAAACTACATTGCCTTACGCAATATATACAGGTTTGGATTTTTCAAGCACTGTTTTCAATTATATTCGTTTACGGTGGAATCGTTTTTTAGTATTCTTTCCTCCAATTCATTACTACCAAATGATTGTTTTCACAATGTTTATTTCCCCATTGTTTGAATTTGCGTATTTTCGTTTTCACACTCGACAAATTATATTTCTCCTATCATTTCTCTCATTAAACTAACAGAAGTGACGCACACACTCTAAAAAATATGTATTAATGGTAAAACGAAAATCGAATCTTCCTTTTATCTTTAAATGATTCATTTATCTAATAATGGATGTCAGTCTACTGCAAAACGACATCGTTTACTTTCTTAGAGTGTTTCTTAGATTGATAATTCGGGAATTGAGTAATGTTAATTAATTATTGACGAATGAAATATTTAGCGACGCTCAATGTAAACACAAGAGAAAAAGATAACAACAAAGCACCGCGTAAAATCATTTGTAACAGCTGCGATTCCAGTCGAGCTGACAAAATGTCGCAGCGAGCCAATCGGTACATAATCGTGCGCGGAATTTGGAAAAGCTCCACAAGTAAAAGATGAAGAAGAATAAAGCTTGCGCGACCACCCATTCGGCCTCTTACGTTATTCTTTAGTGTTGGGCGCTCGAGTATTTTAGGGCCATACCATCAGCTGTGCACATAAAAGACAAAATGCGACAATTGTAAGTTAGCCGCGTTATCCGAGGTGAGACAAAACAGGATCGTACGACACGATTTCCTGGGAACGTAGCGAGTTTGAAATCATAACCGTTATACTACGTACTACCATCTTTCGATACTTTATTCCCTGCGATATCATTTTCCTCGTTTATCTCATGTTTAAGCAATTGCACAAAAAAGGAGCATAAAGCTGAATTCGACGGACGATCGGAGAAGGTGGCGTTTTCATAGACTAGGAAAGTGCTATAGGAGCGCCGTCTGGATGGACAAATTTAGCACTAGCGTCGGGTAATTGTTTTCGTGAAAAATCATATTTTATATTAAAAAATTACTTGCAAAAACTTTAAAATGAATTTCACTCGTAACACAAGTAATTTTTTTTATTTTTATTTCCACGTTTTTTCTCATTCCTCCATTATTGGCTAAAGAAACCGACGCTAGTTCATCGAAGATGGCGCTCGCGTAGTTCGAAAACAGCTGTTTGCTTAGCCAATTGTACTATAAACATGCATCTTCATGTTCTGTTATTCTGGCCAAACGCGAAAATTATTTCGGTTTCAAGTCTCATAATTTTAGGTCTAACCACCACATTTTAGGTCTGATGTAGAGAACGGACGACAATCGCAAAAACCGGAAATCTCGTCTTATTTCAGTTTTCCAGGCCGAACCTCTCATGTAGCAGAACCTCAACGGCAGCTCACTCTAACTGTGCTTTCAGGTTTCATGGACTTGTAGACTAATTGCCCAATCGTTGGTCATGTAAATCAAAAAGTTAGCTTTTTCGCGACGACACCCGCTCGTAAGTTCGACGATTAGATGAGTAATGGATCCAAGTATCCGTTTCAATATTAAGGATATACATTTCGACGGGCGATATTTATCCAGGCCCTTGAAGCCCGCGACGAGGACGAGTGAATTTTGAGAACGCTCCGCAGTGGCGCCCCCGCGCATGATTTTTCGTCCATCACTGTTATTATCGCGAAGATGACGTTATCACGCACTGTAAATTGCGATTGCGAGACGTGTCATTATACGGCAACATACACGCTAACATGGAAATTCGCATTACTCGATAAAATGCGCGAAAATTCGTATCCTTCACAGTATCGTTTATTCGTTCTTGCGTTATTCTGGCTGTTATGCTGCGATGATCCGTATCAACGAACGATGACGTTTCAGTTGCGTGTCAGAATTTCGCTGCGCTGATTGGTGGTTTTTTTAATGACGTTTAAAGATCGTCGCTGATAAAAGCAGCGAGAGTCACGTTCCCGCTGACAGTCGAAATGACAAAAAGGCATCGGTTTGACGTTCTCAAAATTCCTTTGTTCTTTGGCGGAGTGGTGCAAGCTCCTAGGCAGGCAACAGTAATGCAGAGACTGGTGATTTCAGGAGGCCAGACTGAAAGTGTTAGCCGCGTGGTGTTGGTAGTACTCCTGGTTGGTGTGGTGAAGGGCGTCTTCATTTGTTTTGCACTAATGGCTATTTGCTACAGGTATAGTAGCCAAGCTCGTCGGGATGATCGTCGCCTGTTGAAGTGTCAGCGTGAAGTAATTCGTGGCTAGCTGGATGATGAGGAGGCATCGCACGCGGCCAACACTGCTCTCATATATGATTTACCGATCATTATCATTTTGGCTCATTGTATATGTACATATATATCACCTATATATGTATGTACATATATAAGTATATATCAGTAATCAATATTCATTGTTTTTGTATATATTACTAAATATTACATATCGGTATATACACTATATATTTTATGTCTTATGCTCCTGTTTTTGACGTTATGCTATTGGGTATTATGTATAAGTATATCTATATTACATATATATACATCTATATATATATGACATATTCTTGTCGCACAGTATTGCTGAGCCGTGGCTGGCAAGGAACTATTTTACCACAAGGAAAACAGCCAATGAGCATTTTTGATATTCATTTGTGGCTAACCGTATCCGTAATTGCATTTTGAGCTTCACCAATGCCCCAAGCCCATGATTGCCCTGGAGTTTGTCTCGCACGATATACTCTCTCCGCTAGCTGAGCGGTTTGCTCCAGTCGAGGGCTTTTTCTGAAAGGACTCGTGGATAAGCGTCGGTTATGTCTTTTGTCGAGATACCTCCAATTTAGACTCATACTTAAACTTGTTTTGAATGCGAGTTCGATTAATGTGCGGTGCTCTGGAGTTTCGGCTATTCGTACTACAAGAATGCCGCAGGAAATAGTATATTTCACCACTAGGGAGGATAATTCGTATTTCGAAACGAGTGAACTTCCGGAACGAAGCGAAGCCGAGTTCTGGAAGGAACGAGTGAAAAATCGAATTTTCCGCCGTGTGGTAACGATATTTTTCATTACGAGGGCGAGGGAAGCTTTTCCTCCCCGTGTGATGAAAACATATCAATATGTTAATTAATCAATACTAAATAGTGCCCCCAGAAGGTTAAATCGAAACTACAAAAATTGGACATTAACATTTTTTCTGGATTTCCTTTAAATGGTAACACACTGAAAAAATTACAAAATGATCCTTGCAAAATCGGCTTTTTCAAATTTTTTAAAGATTTTTTCACGTTATACAGTGTTAAAAAAATTAATACTCGATTAAAAGAATTATGCTATAATTCTGCCGAGGGTGTACGATACCACGGTGTACGACGGTTTACGTCGTAGTCATGTGTAAGTGGAACTATCAGGTTAGAGGGCCGTAAGCAGTAGCTTACGACCGAGAAACAGTTAGTTCCACTTTCGTCCGCTACACATGACGCGTAAATTTTTTTCTGCGAATTCTTGCCATAATAAAATTGCCACAACAAAATATTTTTTCGGAACACAATTCATATACAAATGTACTAAGGTCCTAGTTTTAAACTCAAAAATTCGTCGAAAAATGAGCCCGTCTAAATTTCTTTCGTTACATTTCTTTGGATTCTTGCAAACAATCTGAAAATGTTTTGATCGAAAGCCGCTCTTGCAAGGATCATTTTGTAATTTTTTCAGAATATTACCAATGAAAGAACATCCAGAAAAATTTTTAATACTCCATTTTTTGTATTTTTGAGATATTCAACCTTCTGAAGGTAGTATTTACTGTTGATTAATTAGTATATTATATTGTTTCCCGGTAATAAAATATTTTTTCGAGTCTTTTAGGGGGTGAGAAAAAAAATATTTTTTTCGAACTCCCTAATACAACGGTCGTATTAAACAATTAAAGTTTCTGTTTCATAAGTTATGAAATTCCTATTGAAAAATATTTGCTACTAACTACTAACAATTACATTTGAACAGCTAAATAAATACTACTATACTGATAAATTAAAATTGTTCCACCTAAGCATTAAAATGCCACGTGGTAAAAATTAACCATTTGTAGTTGTACCGATTTCATGCCGCAAGGAAGCACTGTGTTCGACACGTTTAAAAATGAAAATGTCTGTCAACACCATAGACAACAATATGTCTGTTAACATTAGAAGTACCAAGAGGACAAATTTGTCCCTTTTTTTAATTAAAACCTGTATACAAGTTACAATTTTCAACGAATTCGGTTGCAATTGTATGACTTTTATTCGATTACGGAGTTCTTACTTTAGGCAAATTTTCAGCTTAAAAAGTTAATTTGTTTACAAATTATTATATAGTTTACCCAGAAGAAATAAGGGAACAAATTTGTCCCCGACAAGGTTTCAATAAATATAACATTATAAATTCAATTTAAACCTTATTGAAATTTCTCATATGATATTTGGAAGGCGCTAAGGTAGTTGCACCTATTACCGTCACTGTACCTATTACCGTCACTTTCAAAATTAAAATCATTATTTAAAGGAAT
>JABFPB010005866.1:0-12751 GCA_022817645.1 Ceratoteleas bidentatus
GAGACTCAAGAGTCTCGTGGAAGATCGCGAGACTCTTGAGTCTCGCGATCTTCCGCCTCTCCTTAGGCAAGACCAACTTCCAGGCCTCGTAGTCGTCCACCACACCCTCCAGGGGCTTGGCCTGTGATGGAAGAGTTTGCTTCTTCGCAGGGCCCAATTTGGGAACTTGTCCGGGTTGTCCACTACGTCCTTCACCCGAACGCTATACCGCTGGTCCGCGGAGATCTCGAGGGATGCGAGGTCTGCGGTGGGTCCGAGACCAGTCGCAACATCCTCGTACATCCAGGACAGGGCATCGGGGACATGGTGATGCGATCCTTACAGGTGGACGTCCATGAAGTCGTACTCAAGAAGTCTAGGGACCACCGAGCCAGCCTACCCGTCGGATTCTTGAGATTTCGCAGCCACTGGAGGCTACTATGGTCGGTCACGACCGTGAACATATAGCCCTCCAGGTAGCAACGAAATTTTCGGACCGCCCATACGATCGCCAGACATTCCCGCTCGGTGACCGTGTAATTCCGCTCCGCCGGGTTCATGACCCTACTTGCGTAGGCCACGACTCGCTCTTTGCCCTCCTTTGTTTGGGTCAGTACGGTTTCCAGGCCGAAAACGCTGGCATCCATCTGCAAGACGAATGGCACGTCGAAGTCGGGTCGAGCCAGTACTGATGCCGATCCCAGTGCCTCCTTCACGCGGCGGAATGCGCGGGCCTGTTCCTCGCCCCAGGCCCATTTGGCGATCTTCTTGAGCAGGTTGGAGAGGGGTGCTGCGTCGATGGCGACGTTCGGGATGAAACGCCGGTACCCCGACGTCATCCCGTAAAACTGTCGAAGCTGCCTGATGTTGGTGGTTTCTGGAAAGTCCAAATCCGGGGCCACCTTGTCAGTGTCAATTCGCAGTCCTCGTCCGTTTACCATGAACCCGAGGTATTTAACTAACACTTTTCTGCTGCCCTCAACCCGAGGGCAGCAGAACTCACACTTTTTCCGGTTGATGGTTAGACCGGCTTCCCGAATCCTCCCGAATACGTTCTCCAACCATCGGAGATGCTCCTCAAACGTCTCCATAACCACAATAATGTCGTTCAGGTACGCATAGGAGTAAGGAGCCATTTCCGCGGCAATCAGCGTGTCCAGTAGACGTTGAAACGTTGCTGGCGCTCCGCTCAGCCCGAATGGCATTCTGCGGAACTGGTACAGCCCCATCCCGGGCACCGTGAACGCGGTGGCTTCCTTACTTCCTTCCACCATGGGGATCTGGAAGTACGGTTGGCTAAGATCTATCGTTGAAATGTACTTCGCCTTGCGCAGCATGTCCAAGATTCCGGTCATGTTGGGTAGCGGGTATGCATCCTTCCTAGACACCTCGCTCACCCGTCGGAAGTCGAGTCAGAGACGGTAGCTTCCGTCCCTCTTCTTCACCATGACGATGGGCGTGGACCACTCGCTCTTGGAGGGTTCGATCACGCTATCAACCAACATGGCGCGCACCTGCCGGTGCATCGACTCCTGAATGATAGGCAAAACATGGCGTACCAGTTGCCTAATCAGACGATGTAGTTCCTGGAGCTGGGCTGCCTGCACCTGAGTCAGCCCTCTGACTTCTGTTGTCGTGTCCGGCTTCGCGGCAGGTTCCGTGGAGCGATCAGCCCCAATCCACTCTGCTCTGTGGGGACCTGTTGCTTTTGCCCTAACTCAATTCTTGCCCCCGTCTTCCGCAGGAAGTCTACGATGGGTGGAACCCGTATCCACCAGGTTCTGGACCTCTAACCCCTGTATGCCCACCACCAGGTACAACCGGTAGTCATCCTCACCCAGGTTGCCCCGACCGTGTGCTCCACACTTTCCGGGCTCCTGGTCGCTCCCCCCCTCAGGCCTATCCGGCTTCACGGCGACAGTAACGCCCTCGCTTACTGTCGGCCAATCGCTTTTCCCGCCTCCCTGCGGGCTCTACACTCGGGGCAGTCCTGAACTCGAATGTACGGGTTGCCGCAGCCGTAGCATTCCAGCGGCGTTTTGTTCGGGCACTCTGTCCGGAGGTGGCCCTCCTGGTTGCACCCGAAGCACCACCTCTACTCCGGGGTGCTCCTCCGTTCCCTGTCTTCCTCGGGGACCCTGTCCTAAGGTGGACCTGGGGCGTCTCTAGCGCCGCCATCAGCGACCTCGACTCGTCCTTCTTGGGCTAGGCTGGGGAATATCCGCCGTACTGGCTAGGATCGTACGCCGCCCCGGGAAACGTCGACCTCTCCGTGGAAAGAGGCGGGTTGTACCGCTGCTGCGAGCACAGCGCAGCTACGGCTTGTCATCTCATGGTGCGTATTTCCTCGAAGGTCTGGAACTGAGACCGGGCGAACTGCTGGTGGTACCTAGGGTGCAGATCATGTAGATCCGGTCCAGCTGAGCCCGAAGGTTCAAGGTTGGAACGGCGTATCCTATCAAGTGTCGATACTGGACTATAAAGTCGGCTATCTGCTCCTTCTCGTCCTAGATCCGTTCCTTCAGGCCCTGTCACAGGTTGTCCTGGAACTCCTCGCACCCGTACTGGCGTCGCAGGGCCTTCTCGAAGTCCTGCCAGTCGTGCCACTCGTGGCCCTCCTGCCGATACGACTTCAGGGTGATGTCCTGGAGCAGGTCGAGCAGGGCCCTTAGGAGGTCGTCATCCGTGGATGACGGATGATCCCCCTCCTCATCTCGGAGATCCGGCGCAGGAACTCCACGCCGAGCTCGTCCCCTCTGGTGAATGTTACGCCCTAGTCTCGAATCATTTTCCTCGAATCGACGACCGTGCCGGCTACCTCCCCCCCCCACGGCTCGCTCGGGGTATCGCCCCTCCTCCCGGTTGGCATGCGTGGGGACGCGGCCGCCGAACTGAATCGGCTGGGTATTCTCCCCCCCCCACCCTCTGGTGTGGGGATATCGTGGAGATCGGACCCCGTCGCATGGTTCCCTGGTTCATGGCCCACTGAGCCCACGTCAAATTAGGTCCCGGGTCTAGGGTGTTTGACCCCCCAGGTGTGGCGAACGTGACGGGCGCCGGTCTCCTGCGGGTCATGGATTGCCCGCTCCCTCCCCCCGCGTTGGAAGCTGTAGATTCGCCAAGCCTCTCTGGGGTCGCCGCGACTGTCCCCCTCCCCCGTTTAACCCTTTCGCAAATTTTCGGAAATTCTGCCTAAACGCCCCACTTTGGGCGCCAGTTGCGACTGCCGTCAAGGTTACCCTCCGGGATGGCGCACGTTGGCCCTACGGAGCCAACCCTGGTCGCCAGGTGAACGAGTTTACCGCGTTCTCAATATGAACCCGCTTAAATTTAGGTTGGCGGCCCGGCTAGCGTGGGGTGGATCAGGCAGGCGGAATAAATAATGATACGGGTAATCTGGGTAATCACAAGTTTTATTAGGACACGGCCCCCCAAACTTCACGAGTACATGGGCATGCGGAGCCCCTCTCGAGCCACACGGCTCTCCCGCGGCCACACTGCGGCGACACCGCGCGCCCGCCTACCTGAACTCCCACATCCGGAAGCATTCACGATGTGGTGTCCTGCGGTGGCGGTCAGCGGCGCTGGCTTGTCCGGCGCTCGGCGAGGGTGCTGGGTCAGCCCGCGGCCCTCTTGTCCGCAATCAATGTGTAGAAAAACGGCAGCGGCACAATCAGCGCGATAATTGCGGGCACGTGGAATTTCGTGCTTGGGTGGTGTGCAGCCGGCCGTTAATACAGTCCGGGCGGAACTACGCGGCCACCGAAAAACCGGCGCGACGCGCGTCGCCTGCGCTCCGCGTGTCACGCGCGTCGCGTGGCCCTCGGGTCACGAGATTGTGCGGCTGTGGCTCGCGGCGGCGGCTCGTGGTAGCGGCTCACGGCCGCGAATCCCGTGCCACGGCACTTATTGCAGGCCGGTGACACATGCCGTGGCACTCGTCAGACCTTACAAAATTCTAAAAAATTTTTCAAAAAATTTTCAAACAAAACTTTAATATTTATATCATCTGAATATTCGAATATTCATCTGAATATTAGGATATTCATAGGTAAAATTATTCTAATCGTCTGATTTTCGATATAGGGGCAGTACAGGTCTATGTGACACTCGGCACTATGTGACACTTGTCATTATTGTTAAACAAAATAAAAATTTGTTGTAACTTACGTAGAATATTGTTAGTAATACATCTGAGAACAAACACAAAAAGTATCAAACTAACTCAAACCTTTTCGTGTACTTCGACAATCTCGAAATACACGAAACCTCATGGTCTGACCCTCAGAAATTTGATACACAAAATATTTTATTATTACGAAACTAACGCATGGACTGGAGAATCCAGGATGAGAGAGCGAGACTCGGCTCGCCTCCCCTTTTATAGCCTGACACGATTCGTAAGTTTCCAAACCGTCAATTCAAATTTGAATTGGAATTGCTAGCCAATTCCAGTTCAGCGGCAGAAACGCCCTCTAGCCTTATCCAATTGGAGATCGCTTCCCCGGGATCTCTAATCGGATCAATCGGAGAGATCATATCGAGGAGTTTGGAGTTTGGGCATCTATTGGCCTCTGCAGTAGGGCACGAGAACATTGGACGTGTGGCTACGTGTGTCCAACCGGGGACCTTCTCGAGGTGTGCCTGACTGCGACTGACTACCGGCGGATATCTCACGTCCACCAGAGATCCTGCGGCGGTAAGTTCGGGGGCAATCCTTCCAAATCCCAATCTTTCCTATCCTAAAAATACTTGTTTCCCTTTCCTTCCCCACCTCCCTTCCATTTTACTTTCCGACTTTTCCGTCGCGGTACGTGTTCACACATACTGAGTTATCAGAATTGTTCGATTGATGGCAGTATAGCCTTAGGCGCCTTGTGCGCCTTTTTTAGTGCTGAAGCCAATTAAAGGAGAAAGAAGAAGAAAGAATAAGAAGACCGGCAGTGGGAAATGAACTCACTATCTCCCGAAAGACAGTGCATAGGCAAGGTATTTCTACCAACTGAGCTACTGCCTCGATTTGAGATAGTTTTTTTTTGAAAATATTCATTGCATATTTTTCTTTTTTGGATTTCTCATAATCTTTAGGGAATTTTGCATTTGTTCACGCGAGGTGCCGGCCTCCAGGACGCATTGCGCTGACGGTGAATCGTCTTATCGGCACTTTCGGGTACCAGATAAAAGGCGGGTTGAGGCGGCAGAAAATCGACGCACGAACTTGATTCAGTTGATTTATTCTACAGGAAAGTTAGCGTTACACAGACAAAAAAAGGACGCGCGACTCAACGCGATATCGGCGCTGTGGCGAACTTATCTTAACTGATAAGAGGCCGAGCGATAGCGCACCCCGCGGCCCCCCGCCAATGCATCGAGTTCCAAGCTATTCCACACGAGGATCGCGGACCGGCGAAAGGCGCGCGCGACGTGAACATACCGCCCGCCTCGTCGTGAGACGTAAAGATCTCATTGCGTCGGAAGCTGTGCAGCAGAGCGGCCCGGGTCACCGGCCGCCGGAACTCCGAGGTCGACGTACGGACGGTGACGACGCGGACCGTCTGGTCCCGGGTGCGTTTCGATGATGCGTCCTAGGGGCCACTTCGAGGGTGGGTATCGCTCATTTGAAGATGTCGTAAGTAGCTGTGGGGCCAGCGGCGCCAGAAACTCTGGTACATGCGCTGTAGCATATTCCATCGCGAGCGCTGGTTGGTAGCGTTGTCATCGATCGGCGGCTCGGGCACTGAAAATGAGGCAGAGTGAATAAAAAATGGGCAGGCGTAGGGATCTCGAGATCTTCGGGGTCTTGTGACATGGGTTCGAGAGGACTCGAGTTGAAGCAGCACTCAATCTGCGCCAGGAGCGTCGTTTACTCCTTGAAGGTGAGGGTCTGATCTCCGATCATCTTCCGCAGGTGGCCCTTGACCGACTTGATGCCGGCCTCCCAGAGCCCGCCAAACTGCGGCGCTGACGGCGGAATGAAACGCCACTCCGTCCCATCCTGAGCGAGAACGTCCGCGACCTTGCGGTAGCATTCCGACCACGCAATGAACAGCGCTCGCAATTCGGTATCGCTGTCCCGGAAGTTCGTGGCGTTGTCACTGTATAGGCACTCGGCGACACCCCTCCGACTGGCGATCTTCCGGTATGCTGCAAGGAACGCCTGCGCCGACAAGTCGCTGACGAGCTCGAGATGGATGGCGCGAGTCGAGTAGCAGACGAACAAGGCAATGTAGGTCTTGAACGACTGACGCCCCCTTCCTTTGGCCGCTCGATAACGGATGGGCCCAGCGAAGTCAACGCCGGACTTCGAAAACGGCCGTGCAAGTCTGGTGGGGTCGAGTGGAAGGTCGCCCATCAACTGTGCACCCATCGTCGGCCGCGCCCGGAAACAATGGATACAGCTTCTGACGTGCGCTTTGACCAACGCACGTCAGAAGCATCTTACCCCTCAGCACCCACACTTGTCTCTGTAAAAATGAGAATGTAAGCGTGTGGCCACCGTGGAATGTGGATTGATGAGCGTGAGCCAAGAACAAAAGGGTGAGAGGAATGGTTTTCGACAGGATGGCTGGATGCTTCTTATGGAAAGGGAGCGTTGAATTGGCCTGTCGGCCTCCCACCCTCAGGATCTCGGACTGGTCCAGGAACGAGCTAATCGGAATCAAGGCATTGCCCTTGGGCAGGGGTCGTCCTGAGCGGAGATATGCGATCTCCATTTGGGGGGTCGCTCCCTGCGTGAGCTTCAGCAGGCATGTGAGGGCTCCTCATAACGTCGCTCTTGAAAAAGTCCCGTGTGCGGAGTTCGCGTGACAGTCGACAGTTCTCAGCGAAGCGGCGGGCTGGATCGCAATTGATCATAAATTATATGTGCAGCAGAGTGACTGCAAGAATTTTTTTATCAACATAAAAAATATTTAAACGTCTTTTGTGCAACAACCTTTTAAGCACTGCAGTATTTGATCAAGATCTTTAAATCAATATATCTGTTAAACATTCAATCTAATGTTCAACACTTCATTTCTTCAACGTGGCTTTTGTTCAGCGGTTTATTGATCAATTTTTTCAGCTAAGATTTTTTAAACCCAGTATCTTTTGAGCAACTAATTAATTGTACAACATTCCTTTTGATCAACATTATTTTTGTGCATTGGTCGTTTGAGCAATATCTGTTGATGGTAACAATGTTACCATTACGCAATGATTGATTGCTCAACAACCCTTGATCAATCGACCGCTTGCTCAAATAGATTCTTGAAGAATTACTACTTTGCACATTCAATCATTGAAACAAAGATAAGTTTCGCAAAAGAATTTTTCAAAAGACACGTTGCACAATCGAACGTTGAATCAATGTACCATTGATTAAAGGCAACGTTGATCATCTGTAAGTTGTACAAACGATGTGTTACGTAATAAAACATTGCTCAAATGTTTTAATATACTAAAGACACGTTTTAATAGTAACATTAACTAAAAAATATTTTGTTCAAACAAATTTTGTATATTCATTACATTGCACAAAAAACTGTTGAGCAATTGCGATCCAGCCAAGGCGACAGTAGGCGGTGACTCGGATAAGGACTGAGGGACGAGTCTCTGGTCATCAGGTCAAGGGGAGCTCCTTCTGTCACAGCGTGGAAAAAGTTCCGTACTGGTTTGGTCTCGGCGTCTGCATCTCTCGAGCTGGCTTCCGGTGGTTGTACCGGCCACTCATCCTCGGGTTGGGAAAGCCAGTCTGGGTCTTGCCACCAGATCCGGGAGTCTCGGAGGCCGGCTGGGACGACACCTCGAGTGGCGAGGTCGGCAGAATTGTCCTGACGTATCGCCAATTGAGGTCCGGTTGAGTGGTCTGCACGTATGAGACCCGGTTGGCCACATAGACCTTCCACTTGCTCGGGTGCTGCTGCAGCCAAGCCAGGACCACTTGGCTGTCCGACCAAGGATGTACAGGCAGGGATACGTGGATCGAGGAGGACCGGATGCGGGAGGGCAGACGAACCAGGAGCACAGCGGCGCAGACAAAGTCAACGGTCGCCCAGGTCACTGTCGTCATCCCGTCCGGCGAGCGCGTCTTCAAGAAAACACAGGCAGCGTAGGCTCTGGACGAAGCGTCAGCGAACGCGTGCAGTTCGCAGTCGGCGCCTGGGGCGACTTCGCCCACCCGACGACCGATGTTGATCTGCTCCAGGTGCGGCAGCCGTTCGGCGTAAGCCTTCCACCGTGCTCTAAGCTCATTCGAGAGGGGCTGGTCCCATCCGTGGCCGCTGAGCCACAAGTCCTGGAGGATGTTTGCGGCGATGGTGGAGGCGGTAATCAGTCCGAGCAGGTCGAAAATGCGGGAGATGCACGAAAGGATTCACCTTTTCTTGCAGGCGTCGTTCCAGTTTTGCCCAAGGTCGCAGCGGAAACTAAAGCTATCCTCAGACGGGTGCCAGGTGAGGCCCAACGTCTTGACCGGTTGTTCAGGATAGAACTCCAACTGCATCTACCCGTTCGGCTACTGTACTGCAGCGAGAAGTTCGGGTTGATTGCTGGCCCATTTATCGATCGAGCGGGAAACCGCCGGACCGCAGGAGATCGATTAGCTGACCCTGCTTCTCGAGCGCGGTCTCGATGTCATCTGTCCTAGTGAGGATGGCGTCCACGTACGTCTCCGAGAGAAGACATTCGGAGGCCAGCGGAAACCTGGGTCCTTCATCCACGGCGAGAGTATAGGAGTATACGGATAGCGAGGTAAGGTGCTGATGAGGTCCCGTACGTGACGGTCGAAAGAGCGAAGTCTTGGACTTTCGACCTGCGGGTCTTCCTTCCAGACGATGTGCTGCAAGTTCCGATCATCCTGGTGCACGAGGATCTGGCGGAACATCTTGACGATGTCTGCCACTCGATAGCGACGCCAGTTTAGAAGAATGAGGGAGAGGTTTGCAGCGCAGGTCCAGGCACGAGATGGTCGTTGAACAAGCGTCCGACACTGTTCGTCTGGGAGGCGTCGAAAACCACTCGCCGTTTCTTCTTGAAGCCTGAAATCTGGATCACGCCGTAGTGCGGCAGGTACCAGTTGTCGATGGGAGTCGGTTCGGCGGGTGGGACGCTCCATATGCCGCAAGCCCTCGTCTACGGCGATAAATCGCGCGTAGTCCTTCCGAAGAGCCGGGTCGCGTGCGAAGCGCCTGGAAACTGGAAACGGCTGCCTTCCTTGAATCTCCTCCATTAGGGCGCTCGTCCGACTGCAAGGGCAGACGAACCATGTAGCGGCCGTCTGGAAGGCGCGAATGCGTCCGCTCATAGTGATCCTCGCACCGCGCCTCATCCGGAGTGAGCTTTGACGAAAACTCCGGAAAGTGCTCCAACTCTCAGAAACAGCGCAATTTGATGTCCGCAATTTTTGTGTGCCCAGTTGGCACATGACGGGAGGTGGACGCCCCGGCGAAGGCGTCCACCTCCCGTCATGTGCCAACTGGGGCAACCAGACCAGGGATGACCCAACCCAGAGACGTGTTCTGAGCCACTAGTCCTGCTGCATTCAGGTGGCAAAACCCCTTCATGAAGGAGCTGGCTATAGAGTTCGGCTCCGAGGACGACGTCGATCGCTCTAGGAGTCGTGTGGGCCGGGTCTGCAGGGACGAAGCCATTGGGAAGACAGAACGGCTCGGACGTCACGCATTAGGAGGGTAACGTGCCGGCTACTTTTGGCAACACCAAGGCGGTTACTGGGACCTGAAACTTACAATCAACGTTAGACCTGAGCACGAAATCAACCATGGCTTTGGCGATCGCACTCGGAATCGCTTCGATTCCGTTTAATGCAACTGAAACCGGAAAACGCCGCAGCCTGAGCGCTTGAACGGCCGCTTCGGAGACGAACGACGAATCCGAGCCCGGTTCGATCAAGGCGCGGACTGTCGCAATCCGGCAGCGGACCCCACTCTAGTAGAAATGTCCGGGCAGCCCATCTAATTGGCGGGGGCCCCGAAGGGCACTCTTCCAGGTGTTAGAGAGGAGCTCTATCCTAACTTGGAGCGCGCCCTCGGACACAGTTTCCTCAGAAGCTTCGTCAACGTACAGGCCAATGCGGTCGATGGACGCAGCAAGGGCCTTCTGCTGCTTCAGGAGGTCGGCCATGGTGGTGTCAAAACAACGGCTGACCAGAGCTCCTCACGTCTGACCGGTCCTTGACTGAAACTCCTTGCGCCGGGCTGGACTCGCGTCGGACCACTGACGTCTGACCCAATCGCGGGTTGGATCACTGATTCAATATGGCGGCGCCCAGCGACCTTGTCACGCGGGCTGGAATTTCCGCGAATTGCGGGTCTGCGACCGCGAAATTATAAAAACGGAGGCTCGGAAAAGAAGCCGGTGATTCGAGGCCCGCGGCGATGTCCGCGGGTCACTGATGTGGCTATGATGCCGGCGCGACGAGCAGATGCCTCGGCTGAGTGGAGCGAAAGTCGATTCGCGCTTACTCTGAAGGTAATCGGGCGACTCGACGGCACTTTTGTGGTCGATTACTGCGCGATCCGACTAACGAAGGACCAAATGTCCACGCGAGGTGCCGGCCTCCAGGACGCACTGCACTGACGGTTAATCGTCTTACCGGCACTTTCGCGTTCCCGATAAAGGGCTGGGTGGGGCGGCAGAAAATTGACGCTGTGGCGAGCTTATTTTAACTGATAAGAGGCCGAGCGATAACACACAACGCAGCCCCCTGCCAATCCATCGGGCTCCGAGCTACTCGGTCCATACGAGGCCCGTGGACTGGCGAAAGGCGCACGCGACGCAAATAGCTTTTTTAACGTCAAATTAAAAAAATAGTAAAAAGGAAATACAATTGGACCCCTACATATATATATGCATATATTTTTTTATAGTCACCACTGAGTTTTGAACCGGTCATCTTTCGGGTACAAATCAAACACTTTACCACTGGACCAAAGTGGTAATACTGAATGACAGGAAACTTTAGCTTAGTTAAATTACATATAATATTGCCAATGGCATTTAACTATGCAAAAGGTTTCCTATCATTCATATTACCACTTTGGCCCAGTGGTAAAGTGTTTGATTTGTACCCGAAAGATCACGCCCTGATAGCCAACGAATATATAAACGATTTACATAAAGTTTAGGTAAATGTAACTCAGCATTGTCCAACTACATTTACACAAATCGTATACAAAAATCGTATACATTATATTTGCATAGTATTTACATAATTTGTATGTGACCGAAAAAGGTTTATAATTTATACTCTAACGTTGCCAAATTTTACGGGGGGGGGGGAGCGATGTCCCAATTGACTTTACCCAATTTGGCTGCGTCCCTACGCCATGCGACGGGATTCTCGGGTGCGAACCAAGACGGGATTCGAGAACGAGTTACTTTCCGCCAAACAAATTACCGAAATACTAATACAACATTGTCGCGGAAATTCCATATTACCGAAAACATCGAAAATATCGAACAATCAAAATCTCCAAAATGGTCCTCAGATTTTTAAGATATGATCGCCACCAGGGTTTTCCTCCCTGGAACTCGTTTCTCGTTTCCCACGGATAGAATCTAATCCCGTTACGTGATACGGAAGTGGTTTGCGCGCAACGGATCTGAACCACGTTTCCAAGCCGGAATCACTAATGTTCGAAATTGAATTGCAAAGATAACACTCTCAACTTCATATCAGATCAAAATTTATTCATAATTAGCTTCAAAATTTGTTTCTCCAAAATCAGACAAAAACAACAAAAACCTACAAAATCTCGCGAGTCACGTCCTCGGCGGGAACACGAAACACTCTTCGCATGTCCCGGGACGAGACTGTATTCGCGCCGCTATCGTTACGCAACACCTAGAATTACCGAAAAATACCGCAAGGTCGGACCGCGATTCCGAACATCTCAAATCCAAATCCATAATTCTCGCAACATGAAACCAAATCCACCCAAACTACCGTTTCCGGAAGCTCCTTTCAAAATCCCAAGAAAACTAACAAATTCCAGTTTAAACCTTCAAAAGGACAGTTCTTCACTTTAATCGATTGGCCGAAAAGTCTAAGGAGTCCCGATTCACACTCGTATCAAACTTACCGAACTAATTTCGCCCCACGTGGCAAACAAAAATTACTTCTGCCATTTTGGCCTTTCAATTTCCGAACTATTTTCATAACGCCCTAAGCCCACAGTTAACGAACATTTCTACCAATTTACAATTTACAAGAAAGAAAATATCTACAAAAGATCACTCATCCTCATATCGCTACCGCTTACGGACTTGGGAGCCAGGCGCGGGAACTGGAGCTCAGGCTGGATGATGGTCCTGGCGTTCGGCGGTCTTCGCTTCCGCCCCGTGTGGTAGCCCGTGACCTTCTCTCTGACCGCATTCTCGAAATTCGTCCTCCTCCCAACATTGCCGACTCTCCCCTCCACATCTCGTTTTCCTTCCATCGATCCTCGTTGATTCGCAGTGGTAGGGCCGCGTGACACCAGCGCTCCATCGTAGAGTGTTCTCCCTCCAGTCCAGTTCCTGGTAGCTGGAGAATTTGAAGTTCTTCGTCCGGAACTCGGGTCCCGTGCGCGGTAGCTGACCGACCTGTTCCGCCCCAACTTGCGGAAGATGCGGTGCGCCCTTGACCTTGGACGCCACCGCTACACAGTGAGAGGAAAGGGATCAAAACGCGCGCATAGGACAAAAAAAGCCACTTTGGTCGTATTATAACGAACAATAATAACTAATATCATATATTTACATTATTTTTGAGTAGATAAACCATTATTCGCAT
>JABFPB010005867.1:0-12746 GCA_022817645.1 Ceratoteleas bidentatus
TGAAACGGAAAATTTTGTTTCTCGTGCGAAGTTTACAATCCGAGCCGAAGGCGAGGTTTGTAATCGCACGAGGAACGAAATTTCTGTCATCGCCCATGGTGCAAACGATATTTTATGGTACAAGAGCACAAAAAATGCACTCTTTCCAAAACGCCCTAAGACGAATAAGTGCACTTTTCGGACCCGCGTGCCATAATATGTATTTTTAAATAGCGCTATGCTATTTTAATGCTAGCGAATTTATGCATTTCTGTGCAGTCTTCTATGATCGTCATAAATGAGAAAATTTAACGCAATTTTTACCACGACGGAGGAAAGGAGGAAAATGAAAAAAAAGGTTCGGCAAATGTTTCTTAAAATGATTGCTCAGGCGACTCATTGCATAAATAACTCTTGAATCCCTATACAACAGAATACAGGGCGCTGTAGTCTGCAAAACAGCTGAAAATTCGCCTTTCAAAACCACTTTTTCAAATTTTGGAGTTGCGCCACTTGCGTTGAACCTGTAATTAATGTCTACAGTTGATCCAAAAACCTATTCAGGAGGATAGGGCTCGTTGTAGGCTCTAGAATAGCCAAAAAATTGTGTTCAACCCGTTCGGCCGGATATCGTCACAGTAAAATCAGTGACAGAGTGAAAGAAAGTAAAGAAAGATGCAGGGAAAAAATGTTGCCCTTGTTTACTTGTGGCAGATAAATTTCTTTCTATCGTAAATTATACCTGTTTTATGTCAATTTTAAATAGAATAGGTAAATATTTACTTGATATGTGAACATTTATTTCCGTGTAAAATAGGAAGGACTTTTTCTCAATGTTCTTAGTTACAAATTCTCACCCAACTTTACAAACGTAATCGAAGAAATAGTTTATGACATGTAAAAACGACGATTTTTGTTTGAAAATGATTAAACTTTATAATTATAACAAAAGGTATTTACAATTGATTAGAACAATAATAACAATGTATTTCGCACCTTAAAACTAGTCTTTGGTACATGAATCAATTATTTGGCTAATATAACAGTCTTGATTCATCTTTAACAATAAACACTGTCCCTTAATTTCACCGGAGTCGCAGTATCTTAGCCTGAACTTATTTGGATCGCATTTATTTAAATGTCGGATTTCCAAATTATCTGTTTGAATGATTGGTTGTTTCGCAACAGCAATTGCGTTGTAAAATATAATAATTTTTTTTGTGCGCTGGCTACTCTGGAAATCTTCATACAAACAAATATTGCTTATAATACCTTGCCTATTATCACGTGTAATAATTACGGAGTCATTGGTCAATTCGTTAACATTATAATTATTTACGGTATATCTGACAGATTGTACAATTATTTTGTCAAATCGTTTGCATTGCAGTGGTCTTTCAAAACACTTTACTTCTTCCTGCTTTAACTGATAGTTTCGTCCTGATCCTAATAAAGTGTGACGTCCAATTTGATGAACGTATTTATTTCTTCGCACATTTAAATAATTTCGAAAATCTAGAATACGTCTACTCGTAGAAAACTTATTTGAAATGGATGTTAATGAATTAAAAATGTTATACTTTCGCGATAGGTCTAATGCTAGACGGTAGGGACCTTGTTTTAATTTTAGGATCAATCGATTTGCATCTTCAAAATAGAAACAATTAATGGCCCACAAAAGTCCCCAATTTCTGACACTATCTGTTAGATGTAATAACAGGTGTAGATTGTAAGTCTTTTCCGATTTTCCGAAATAATCTTGATATTGAACAACAAACAGTACCAATGATCTTTCCGCGTTTATTAACATTTGTTCCGTTATTGAAGTTTGCATTAATGTATAAACGGCGAATACAAGTAATGCTAAATGATGTAAATATTTTTGCGAAATAACATCTTTTAAGACGGGTAAACAATAGTAAATTAGCCACGTTCTCCATTCCGAAGCTTTCCAATGGGCTCGTTCGCTCAAACTTCGAGGAGACCGAGTAATAATTTTTGGATTTCGAATTGCTTGTAGACGTGTATTCACAGTATGTAAATTCTCCTTGCCGCCAATATATCGGGTTACGATTAGATTAGTGTAACGTTTCATAACGCCAAGAAGTATGGAGTGCATGTAATCAGGAACCATACCGTTGGCCAAATCAAAAAAATTCAGATTGATCAAAGCACTGATCCCTCTTACACCTTTAAACGAATTCCCTGTTTGCTCTGCCATTATCATACCTTGGCGTATGGATTCATTTGAACGTGTTGGAGGTGCAGTTTCGGTAACAGTAAACCGTCGATATCCGTTCACGGGTTCAGTTGGGTGTTCACAAAATGTGCAACCGAAAATACCGCAATATTTTTTCATGTTGAGCAATTCATGACGTGCTGCAGAATCTACACATGAGCATATGGGAAAAGCTTTCGTGACCATTTGTGTGACATTATTGTTCCACACAATTCCATCGGTCGATAATTTATTCGCAATATCTACAAATGGTTGTAAAAACAAATTCATGTCAGGTTCTTGTTTATCAACCCACAATCCTAATAACATATGTTTTTTTCGAAGTGTAGGTGGCAATTCATTACACATTCCATATATAGGCCAAATACTTGTTGTAGCAGAATTTGTTGCTTGACAACCATCTGTATTAAATGTGTATGAAATGTTCCACGCATTTCCCAATTGCTGATCATCGCCTGACATTTTTTTATACATGTAGCCATCGTAAATGTCTTCAATAGCGTCGTTATCCAATTTTTCTCTTTGGAAGCGATATCTTAAGGTTTCGTTAACTTCTGGATTTTCCAAAAGTACGCTTAATTGACTTTCAACGTCAAACATTACAAAATAAGACAATTTTCGTTTATCGTATTTTTGACTGCATAATTCACATGTCACACTTTTTATCGATTCATCGCTGTTAATAATCGATAAATAATGTTTACATGATGGACAGTAAACGTGATAAGTGTAATTATTAGCAAATGATAAATGTTTCATAAGCTTGTACTTTGAAGATGGCACAACATTTTTGTCTAACAATTTGTTGATCATCTCCAATATAGACACAATAGCCACCCATGATAGAGAAAAACGTTTTCCCAATTCCACACAGAAAAAAAATGTTGCTACTCCAACGCCTCGCAAAGCATTAACCCAAAAGTGTTGCAGTAACGCCCTGGAGGCGCTAAGCTAACACGCACAGTCGGTATTCGAAAACTCGATGTTGCTACTCAATGTTGCCACGATGTTGCTACTTGAAATTTTTCCACTTTCCATTTTCCAAATGTTCCAGTATTCTCTTCAAAAATATTTGTCTTCCGTCATTGCGATTACTACAGAACTTCAGAACGCGTTGATGTAACGTTAACGCTGGGGTAACACTCGAGGCGTTATCCCAGCAACATTTTTTTTTTCAGTGAGCCAGATTGGTGCCAGATTCCAATAAATAAACTTCGGGTTATGATGCAGTCTGGACAGAGTCTGGATAGAGTCTGATCGGAGTCTGGATGGAGTCTGGGCGGAATCCGGATGGAGTCTGGACGGAGTTTGGATGCATTCTGATTACAGTCTGGAAGTAATCTAAAACGTAGTCTGGACACAATCTGGATGGAGCATGGACGCAGTCTGGACGACGTCAGGATGAATTTGGAAGAAGTCTGGTTGAAGTCTGGTATGATGGTCC
This sequence comes from Ceratoteleas bidentatus, assembly GCA_022817645.1. Classification (NCBI taxonomy): domain Eukaryota; kingdom Metazoa; phylum Arthropoda; class Insecta; order Hymenoptera; family Scelionidae; genus Ceratoteleas; species Ceratoteleas bidentatus. The sequence goes on from JABFPB010005867.1 coordinate 3,663, forward strand.
CACCCGCTCACCCATAGATGATGTGTTCATCTTATACCCACGCACGCCTAGTACCATTGCGAGAAAGGGATGTACGGTGGTGCCGCCTGTCGGCAACGGTAATGAGAGGCTACCCGGGAAACGGGTTATGATTTTCAGCTGCAATTTCCGAATGCTTTTGACGTAATGCGATCAATCGTAAAATGTAATAGTAGTCTGAAATTAATGTTTAAGTTGCAAGTGGTCATTGATGTCTAAGTTTCAAGATGTTTTCGGTCATATGAAGTCGTAAGCTTAATATACACTGTAAAAAGAGTTGTGAGTTCTGCAGTAGTTATAACCTCATTTTAAGTCCGACAGATAATTGGATTACGAAGGAAAAATTCAATAGAAATATTATTAAATCGAATCTGAGTAATAAATAATTCATCCCGGTTTTATCATGACATGTAATAACGTCGCAATTTATTAACGATCTGTTCAAAACATATTAATGATTCAAGATTTTCGTGAATGTCGGAAGTTTACGTGACGGGTGGAATACTTTATATGTTACAGAATTTTGCATAATTCTGTAACATATTACATAAATTAGAGTGGAATTTTATATATTTGTTCACAAAATATCGAATATCAAAATGTTTAATCAGTTAATTTCATCAATTACTAATACAACAAGACAAGCGGTTAAGCTTAGAGGATATCTAGTTTGTATAATTTTTCCAATATAATTTCTACCTTGCCAGCTGTTTCAAACAGTATCACAGTAACAAACGTAAAAAATGTTCTTTCAAGTCGTAGAACGTAATACCCTTCTATTATTGTAACCAACCGATTCTTCAATTCCCAAACTGCTACCAGAAAGCTACAAATACACTAGCAACCATCGAAACACCGTCTTCGTTCTTGGTGCTTTTCATTGGAAGCACAGGTGCGTACTCTCCGACATCGTGTTCTCGCGTTATTTGTGGACCGGTGCGATAAGATAAAATGTGACCCGACGAGACGTGGTAGGACGTTGCAAAAACCGTCCCGAAAAAAGGCAGGCTTGCTCGCGAGGCAAATTAGACGCCGGACTGTAAAGTTGTTTGAAGTTAATCGCAACGTGACATCAGTCTGCAGTGGACAGCCCTCATGCGCGTCTCCTCGTATTGAAAAAGCGATTATCTGATAGGATGCTTTGTTTTAAAGTGGACCCGTTCATCGGGTGGAAGGCACGGACGTGCGCTGTACACACGAGACGTCCCTGAACAGCATCATCTCAAGTGCACCCAACTATTCTTGTCGCCAATCAAACGACGGATGCAATCTTTTTTTCACGAAAATCCGTGCGAACAATCGCCAGTGAATATTCCGAAAAATATACTTTCAACATGGACGAGCGGATTCGCATGTTCCGCTGGCAAATGTGTCGCCGATTGTGGCCGAAAAAATCGCGTTCAATGTGTGCCACTAGATAGCGCTCGCAAATATCATAAAGATAAATGCCGCCGAACGTCTCGCCGCTCGTGGTCGCGCCGCCGACACTTTCACGTGGAAGGAAAACCGAAACTGAGCTCGCTCCTCTTTTTTTCTTTTGCTTTTCTTCCGCGAGAGCGACGAAGCGGCAGCTTCCTTTTTTGCACCGGCAATCCCGTTTTTTAGGCTCCGAAATCCGTTAGGACACACAACTTTTTACCTAGAACGCAATCTTTGTCTCACTCGGTGCGGTTTTGTCTCCATCGCGGTTTCACCCTCCATCTCGTGCCCCTCGGCTGAATCGCTCGTTGTTGATTTTCAATTGAAACGAGATCTCCTGAAACTCCAGGTCTTGCAGATCGAACAGTTAGGTCCATGGGAAGACGGCACTGTTTTTTTTGCACCTTAATTTTTAATTCGAGGATGTTGCGCGGGATTTACCGTTAGTTTGGCAGGGCTTAAAAAGCGGAAAACGCTCTGTTTGTAGTTGTAATTCGATATTTGGACCGGGTCTTTAGCCTATTAATAGAATGGAGATCACAGGGTCGTAATTCATAGCCGATTTTTCGGTTTTCCTATTTGTATTTTTCATTTGTTTAAATTTGATTTTTGAGGTAAAATTCGTTCACACTGCTGCTTCATTTGAGTAATTGATCAGTTCAGACGAGAAAAATCATTTCCTGAGCAGTTTTCCGACGAAACGTGACGTCCCAACTGACACCGTCTGACCGCTCTGTGTTGGTAATGTCCGAATCCGTTTTCACTGCACGTCATTATATTGATTCCATTACATTATTCCAACATTCATAATCTCTTATTCAAAAATAGTTTCTTCAGTCGCTCTGTCAAAGACGAAACAACTTCTTGACACTTTTTCATTAGGTCATGGCTGATTTACAACGTGTCGAGACCTTTGCACGCAGATGCTTATTTTATATTCATTTGATTTCCTCTTGTCCAGCGAAACTCTAGAATAAAAAACATCCCTTGAGCAAGTGTTTTTAATTGAATTTTGTAATTGTATACTCCCGTTCTTTCGACACAATTCACCGGCGACAGAAATAGTCATAGGAAATCCCTCAATGAAGCCAGTAAAGCTCTAAGAGGCCTCGGTGATAAACAAAGTGACACGTCGGTCAGTCGAGAACTTAACATACTTGTCGGGATAGAGGATGCGACAATAGTTCTCCGGCCCGAACTACATTCAAATGTATGTATGTATTCATACACTCGTGTGTCGCCGCGACGAGAGGTGTGGTCAAAATTATTCAAACTGACCCGAACTTCTTTTCTCTTTCTCTGTCTCTCCTTCGGTCGGTCTGGAGGTCTGGGACACTTTCGAGGAGTCGCACCCACGTACATCTCGCCTCCTTCGAACGGATCGTCGGGTACTTCGGATTTCGGCCGCGCCGAGCAATTGTTTCTTTTCGGTCTGTCAAAATTATAATTGGTAATTCCGATTGTGGACGCGCGCAAGTGAAAGCCGTAAAAATGCGGCACATTTAATGACGTGCGGTTATGATTCCATTAGAATCCACTTACGGAGGGTTTTTCGATTAAAAGAAATCGTCGGGTTTGGCATTAAAGACGACGCAAATGTTGACAGTTAAGGGTTGCAAATTTATTGCGCGCGAGCGTGATAATGACTTTTGTACAAATAGTTTACATAATTATTCCGCGAGGATTTGCATAATTGTTTTGAGTCGATTTTGCGGAGGATAATCGTGACTGTGACTACGCGAGAACGGCGTGTTGGCGTTGTTGAGCAAATGTCAGGTGATCGTAACGAAACGGCGCTCGATTTTCGTTTTACTGTTTTAGTTTTCGCCTGATTAATGTGTACCATTTTATCCGGGGCTGGTGAGAAATAAACATTTTGTCGCAAACATATATTTACAGAGAACACTATGCTTTGTTTTGTTTCTACAAAATATTTGTGGAAACAATATATAAACAGCTTTTAAAAAGTTATGATATTGGGACCAGCAGTATAGAACACGGCGGCTGTCAACGTACATCTATGAAAATTTCATTTACATTTTTAAGCATAATTAAACAACTAAATGTGCACCGTTCAAGCAGATGCAGTATTTATAACCACACATATTTGAACTGTGAACATTTAATTGCTTAATTGTGCTTAAAAATGAATAGAATTCTTAAGAAAATTATTAAAAATTATCCTTACCAGTTAGGAGTTAAAAACAAAATCGAATTAGTAGATGGGAAGCTTTAGGCGAATTAATTTATCATTATTTTTAGTTACGTGCAATAAATTACGCGCAACTAAATAGTCTTCCAACAGAATAAAAATGAATGTTTATCACCGTTTGAAACCAACCATCCACGGTCTTTCATTGAAATCAAATACCATGTAACTTTTCTCGCGAATCTACGATTACGGTAATTCGTAACAATTATAATCCGATAATTCACGAATCAAATGAATATTCAGCCAGCAGTGTCCCGAAAGACAATAAGCCCAAGATTTTTCCTTATCGATAAGTTGGCGCAATTGATAACGCGAGACAAAAGATGCCACGCGACTCGTCTCCAATCTTTACGCCATCCATTTTGACATAGCGCACGCGCTTCGTTAGCTGCGTTTCTCAAATAATCGTGCGAATTTGCATCGGCTTTTACGAATCGGCGATATCGAAAGCAAGATCGTATCAGCGCGTGGAATCCATTGTCCACACGATGGTAATTAGTATCGCCATTAGCATCGATTTTCTTTCGTTCGGCTAGTGTTTCAGTCGGTGTGCGCAGACGATCCTTTTGCCGAGTGATCTTTCACGATCTGTCGTTCGCGGTGTATGTGGCAACAGCGAGGCTCGGGCCGTAGAAACGTCGGCCGCGTTCATGCTACCACTTAAACACTGTTACCGTATTTCAAGCGTAATACAACTGTATTGAAGTAACATTTAAGAGCTGAGGCATTTAGTCGAGTGGAGCGGTCAAATTCTTGATCAACTCGCAGGAGGGTCATCCGGGTAGTTGGTTTGTGGGACTTGTCCTTTGCTTTAAGTTTGTGGTGATATATGTTAATGTGTTTCACAAGTACTTAACAAAACAAAATCAGTCGTGCATGAATCATTTTAGAGAGTCTCGAGGAATGATTTCCTTGACGATGAGAGAAGTTCCGGTCATGTGCTCTCATTGATACTGTATTAACAATTATTTGATCGTTTTGTGATTTGTTTATTTAAACAGATAATTAATGATTCAAGTTGATTATCAAAGTGACAGACGAATTTTAAACGGAAATTTCGCACCAAAAGTAATTTATCTTGACTTATCCGTAAATTATTTGATATTGATATATGTATTCATTAACAGATCGACCAGACCGAGATTCTGTTTTTATACAAAAAATTTGAAACATATCAACCTGTTTTCGTAAAGCTATTCAGACTGAGTTTGAAAACCGCATGTTTTTCTTGATTTTGAAATTAGGCAACCTACATTCAATTTTATATGGTTAATTAATTTTCACGTTTTGTAACAACATTATTAATATTAATATTTTGTATTAATTAACTTGTGCTAACCAACTTTAACCAATTAACTTAAGTTGGTTATATAAAACTTAAATTTTAAACTACTTTGTATAAGTAGTACAATATAAATTAAAATAGGATATGATCCAATTATAACACTGTTAAATAAAACATTTCCATTACAATTTACAACAAGCAAAATTGTTTTCCGTACCTGACTAAGAATTTATCAAGTGGCCCCCTGGAAAATCAAAATGTTATAAAATCCAAACATTTTAGCATAAATCTTCAGTACACAATGAAATATTGACAACCCCCAAATATTTTGAAAAAATACAAATTACACTCTTTGTTATTAACAAATGAAATTTACAGATTTTTTCTTTAAAAAATCACAAAACCTACCGAGATATTACACTTTACACTGTCAGAAATCGACGGTGTAAAGTGTCAATGATGGCCAGTGTTAAAATGTTGGTGTAAGAAAAGTAATCAAAAAAGTGTTAAAACAATACAATGAAAAATGTAGAGGGATTCTTCCATTGCATTACTACCTTTACACCTTTTGGATTACGCGCGAACATCGAAAAAAGTAGGCATGTGCGTGCCGAATTTCGCTCAAAATTTCAAAATGTCAAATAAACACAATTTGACTATTGCCCAAGGTAAAGCTCGAGTACCCCGACTCGACCGGATCGGGCCGACCCTATCCGACCCGACCCGAGTTGGCCCGACTAGGTCGGGTCGAGCTATACCTAGGGCAGTAGTCAAATTGTGTTTATTTGACATTTTAAAATTTTGCCCAAAATTCAGCCCGCGCATGCCTAGAAAAAAGATCTGAAAAGGTCTGAAAATTTCATTTGTTAATAACAAGGAGTGTAATTTTTTTTAATATTTGGGAGTTATCAATATTTCATTGTGAACTAAAGATTTATTCTAAAATGTTTGGATTTTATAACATTTTGATTTTCCAGGGGACCACTTGATAAATTCTTACTCACCTTAAATGCTTAAAACTTGAAAAATACTGGTTTCTTTCCGAGGTCGCGGGTCATTATAGACAAAAATACGTCCCTGGGTGTGTTAAATGCATATTTATACATTCAGCCGTGCTCTGTATCTCGTGTTTTGACTTACAAGCGTCTGAAAGCATTATCACTAATATTTGTCCAGGCCGGACAAAACATGTTCCGGTCCGGTAGGATGACCCTATGCCGCACCTTTTGTCGAGCGAAAGGTACAGTCCCGACCCCGATGTGTCTTTGTTATTATATAACGCTATTGTGGCCACACTTACTCGGCGAAGAAGTCGACTATCTGCCTTTGCATATTATTAAAATGACGATGATTATTATTTTTTTGTTCCTTCTTCGCCCTCTTCTTGCTTGCCGGCGCGACACCATGAACGCTCCCACTTGCTTCGACGGTCCTGTCATTTGCACTGGCCTCCCCCACCTCACCCCCCGGACAACCAGTTCTCGTCTTATTTTTCACCTACGATGTTCAAAGCTTTCCGGAATAAGTTCACGCGATATACTTTGCATAACATTCGTTCGAACGGAACAAAAGTTAACCAAGTTTACGAAAACTTTGTTTTTCCACGTTGTTTGGCTAGATCTTTTTAAGGTTAAGCAGGGTTAAAGAAACAAGGGGAAAAAACGGCATTTGATACGGTTATGATTTTATCCATTTAGTATTGATGAAATTGTAGAATATAAAAAGTCGAAGACTTGTACTCTCAGAATTCAAATTGCTTAATTGCACAACATTAACTGAACAGTTCCACTGATACAAATTAATTCAACATGCGATGTAATAATTGGTCAATAAAAAATGACAACGCCTCTTTCACCGGTTAATCAAGCGCAGAGCAAAATATGTTTTACAATTTAAAACGACCGACCTCGATGAATTTCGAGTGCTATGTCACAGCGACTATCCGTACAGCATCGGCCTACGTATTCCTCAACGATCCATTTTTTCTTCATGTATGTATGATAATTTCGTATTCGACGAGAGAAACAATAATTTAACGTCCCAATGGCGAGCCAACAACGCACTTGTAAGTCGATTGTTTTGACACGTGTTCTATTGTGTCGCCTAGTGGAACATCGGAACCTATAAATGAGAAAAAGAGAATGAGTAGACGAGCATCAAAATGAATGCATTTGGAATCTACCGAGCGCGCGTCGCTGCCACATGCGGGTCAAACATGCCCGATCGAAGACGATACGTTTTCAAAAGAGTGTCAACGGAGATATTGTGACCGTATTAAAGATTCTTCTTCGAGGTACATAAATGTTGACATTCACCATTTATTATTGAGCACATTACAAGTTTTAAATAGTGTACATGCTGGACAGTTCAAATTAATTCCAATTTTTTTATGTACTTTACAATGTCCAATGTCTTATTAGAAGATTTTCAGCAGACGCTATTAACTTATAAATTGGGAGAGGTCAATTTTTCAAAAGTTCTAAAATACAAATTTTTTTAATAATTCTGAAATCCAGAAATTACAATAAAAATAGTTCAAGGTGTTCACTGTACGGAAGATGCGTGAAAAGCGAGAATTGTACACACAAACAAATATTTGGTCAATAATATAGTATAGTATAATAAAAATTACTTAACTGTATAGTACTGGGAGGACAAAATAAAAGTTCAGCTTACATTACCGAACCTTCGAGTAAAAATTGATAAATTATATTTTGTAAAATGGAATTGTCAAAATTACCAAACTGGCATAGTAAACTTTATCTTCGTGAAGAAAATATAAGTCTTCATTTTTTAATATACATACATTTATTTACAGTACGTCATAATAAATATCATATTTATATGCACACTTATTATTTGCACTGTTAAAAATTTTGTTTGTTAGGTGAAATGGCTGTGCACATGTTGCAACATCCACACAGAGAGAAATTGATCGTATGGGGAACTATTTGTATCGTTAATCCAGCTATCTTGCTTCGTAAATTTAGGTACAACTGGATCATAACCATTTAACAAATTAGATTGCGTACCACACAATTACTCTAGAAAGTTAAATTTACTAATTTTTCGAATAATGCATACCCTATTTATGCATTTCCCGCCCGTTAATTGTTTTATAGAACAATATGAAACTGTTATGTTTTCATGTGAATTCATAATAAAACTATAATAAAATATATGAGCTAATTCAGTGAACTGGGCCAAGTTTCATATGACTTGATCATATGTTTCCATATAAAATGATTGTTGAGATAATATGGATCCATGTGGTTTTCAAATGATTAAATCGGATATTAATTTCTGCGGTTCACACTACTGTAGAAAATATAACAAGTGCCGAAATTTATGGCTTCATATGAAAATGTATAGATTTCATTCAGAAATATTACGAGTTTATCCCCGATTCTTATGGAATTTCTCAGCGAATACGTGATTGTAATATGTTTTGAATATGCTTCCATATTGGACCATATGGACATTTATTAAATTAACTTGGATCCATATGATGTTTTTAATTCTTCCGCACGATGAAAAAGATAGTATCATTTAAAAACCATATGGATGAATATCTTGTGGAATCTACAATCTCATTTTGTAATCACATGTTTACATGTTTGCAACGACAACACACTGTAAAAATAGTTGCGTGAAATTACACAACATGTTGTGTAATCTGGTTGCACACATTATGTTGTGTAATTTTACACTTCGATGAGTAATTTTATACACAGAAAATAATCAAGCTATGGGGTGGCAACAGCTTGTCGATCTTAACCTTGAAAATTAAGAAAGTGTTTCGCTAAAATTTGACAAAAAAATGTTTGTATAAGGACTGGAATCTATCCAACAATAATTCTGCACCCTCAATTATCTGTAAAAAGCAAAATAGTGAAAGGGTTATGTTTGCTCCATGCCCGCGGCACGGTGACATTAAATACTAAATGTGTAACGTTACCATAATTGTGTAATTTTACATATGGAATGTTAAAACTACAGTGCAGTCCGCAGCCAAAGACTGCACACTGAGAAAAATATTCTATGAAAAATTATTACACTGTTAAAAATTTCGAAAGTCCAATTACGGTACATGAACCGTAAAATCGAATTAAGGTACAAATACCGTAAAAGTAATGTATGTTGAATACAT
>JABFPB010005868.1:0-12743 GCA_022817645.1 Ceratoteleas bidentatus
ACTTCGAAAACTGAGCTAATTCTCATTTCTTCTTCTTTGTTTACCTTGGTGTATTTATATTTCTATCCTTGCCTAAACGCGTCAGGCGTTTGCCATAAACGCGTCAGGCGTTTATCATAAACGCGTCAGGCGTTTTTACTTTTCTCCGTGTACGATCCAAAAAAAACCAAAAGGGAAAATTCCCACCTACCCTTAGAAAAATCTTCTTTTGAACAACAGTCGAAATTGCCTTCACTGAAAAGGATTCTTTGATCAGAAAAGGTATCCTTTTCAACAAAAATGAATTCCTTTCGGGACAAAATATTTTCTTTTTGGACAGAAGTCATATGAATCAAAAGGCATACATTCTTCTCAATCAAAGCAATCCTTTTCGATCAAAAGGAATAATTCCTTTTCGATCAAAAGGAATAATTCCTTTTCACGTAAAAGAAATCCGTTTCGGTTCAAAAGGATTTTCTTTCTCACTACGAATCTTTTGAATCAAAAGGAATATTTTCTCCACATGAAAATCTCCACTCCTCCCCGCTTCCCCTCGAACTTTCCGCGATTCCCCTGGATCGTCCCAGGGAATCGTCGCGCTAATCCCGCCGATCGTAACCCTGCTTTTCGTGTTCACGCGACTCGATAAGACGCGCGCCGATAAACCACGTTACATAACGCCGGTGCAATAAAAACATCGCCCAGATACAGTCGGACTCAACGTGCCAGTCGCGCGACTGTCAGCCCCGCGTCGCCACGTGCATGGTGCCGGTCGCATCCGAGAAATGACCCCATCGGGTTCCCGCCGCAGCGACGCCTCGATCCAAAGTACAGCCGGTCGCACGCGAATCCATTTTCGCCGGGGACTTTGACCCCGGCGGGACGCTTTTTATCGCCGGTTAATTGGGCCTTTATCGGCGCGCGGTGACTCGCAGGCAGGAGTGGATTAATTATATTATGTCGTTCGGGATCAGGCCTCGTCTCAGTTGAGGGACGGAAAGTGAAGGCGCTTTTCTAACGGCCGAGTATGCCGACTTTTTGCAGCAGACTGACGGCGCAAGGCAGCTAGAACGGTCAACATGGAAGGCCAATTGTCAATCACGGATTATGTGGTCATCGCGACCATGCTGCTTATTAGTTCCGGCATCGGCGTTTATTACCGATTGACTGGGGGCAGGCAAAAAACGACGGAGGTAATTAAACGATACGAGCGGGATTTATAAGATCGCGGCGATTAGCTGATGATCGTTTGACGCTCGTTTAGAAGGCAGAGAAGACTTTGTTGTTTTAGTGATGGAGGAAAATGGTTCTTGGTTTACTGAAGAATCTAATTTCTTTCTATTTTTTATTTATTCTTTAAGGTAATCACACGGAAAATACATATATATAAATTAAATATATTGATAAAAATCCTGGAGGCAGAAGATTTGAAGATCCTTTTTCGAATAAGACACTCGTTTAGTTAGATCTAGATTGAAGGTATTAAGTTTTGGGGTTTTTTTTAAAGATTCTTGGGGATGTAATTCAATTTGCAGGCTATACGCGAAGGCAACATCGATTGCAGCGCCACCTAAGTGTAACACACGCAGATCTAAGTGTGACACCTTCAGTGGTAAACAGCTCTCAATTTACCACAGAAGTTGTCACAGATGAGATAACGGAATTCGCACAAAACAAAATATGCCAAAGACATGTGTGGGGTTGTTAATTATAATAACAGCATCGAGAAACACCCAGATCTCTTGTTTTATTCATGTCTTGATCCGGCGTATGAAAAGAACGAAAATAAAAATGTGAAAAGTGAATTGAAAATTCCTCTATTTATGAATTTAATTTTGTCCCTTTCAATTAATTCTTTTGTCGACAACACGATGTATTGGCGCCTTGAAACCCGGATTTGATTGTTATTAACATTATTCCAATAATCACCCTGCAATAAACGATTAAAAACATAAAATACAACAATTTTTCTGTTGCAATCTATATTACGAGTTCGAATTTGCAACGAAAGAACTTAGACGTTAGGTCCATTATGGCGCCAGTCGCCATAATGGGATGTTGTCTTGGCGTATACGAGGGAGGAATTTATGTTCACCCATTTCAAATTTTGTAATGTAAATCTGAAATTAAGGAGAACAAATAGGAGATGCATACAAGGCGAACAAGGGACATATATAGATATAACTGTTTTAAAGTGTGAGTGTTAGTAAAATCTGAGTTGTTTGTAAAAGCCTTTGACAAAACCCAATGTTTGATTATTTTAGTAGATTATGCGATCAACATGGATATCACACCTGAGTCTAGATCCTATATCTATACTGTTATCGTAGACTGAGAAAACAAATTGATAAGAATTACAGTTTAGGTGATTTACCCAAAAAAATAGACTGCTAAAACTGCAGTTAAGATTGTTAAAACTACACTCAAGGTTGTTAAAACTGTACTGGGAAAAAATCTTCTCATCTAATCCAAAAGTCGTCAGATGCAACCGAAAAATGAGGTTGTGTTTAGAATTAAATTAGCCTTAGATGTTGCAGTTCAATATATGTTCTCAATCAGTTTTTGTTCACATGATATGTCACCGAATTAATAAATTGAATTGAGTGTGTGAAATTGTACAAATGCCAACGAAGTTATAAAAGAGGTTAGGTTAGCATTTACGTTGTATTGAAATTAGTCACATTTCAAATGGGTATTCGCTTGTTTTCATTGCGAAATGTGTATTAACTGCTTGTTTTCATTGCGGCAGTTACTATGTTGGTACGCATGAATGACTCAATGCTGGGCTTACTTTGCGATACCATGTTGAGCTTACATGGTGGATTTGTTGATCCAACACTGAGAAAAATTTCTAGCTATGAAAGTATAAGGCACCATGCTTAAAATGCATGGATGTCTTTCGTGCTATTTTTCCACCATAGTTCCTGCTAATATAGCAGGAACAAAAATAGGTTAGCTCTATGATTTCATAGCACAACGTTAAAATTACGAGAAACATAATGCTACAAAAGCGCAAGTTCAAGTCATGCTTTTACAGCATGATATTTTTATCAGTGAACATAGCTCATTTAACTACATTTTGAATGTTGATTTGACATACCCTTTTTTCCCAGTATAAAGTCAAGACTGTTAAAGTTGCTGGAAAGACTGTTAAGCCTACAGACTAGGATGTTAAAACTACAGTCTATTTCTTTGGATACATACCACTTAAGACTTACATTAACGTAATCTAAGTATTCTGCTTAATCTTAGCGTCGACACTAAGGTCTGACGTGATTGGTCTAACTATATAAGTCTTAAGACTTTACCACCTATACTCCAACCCTTCTTTAGTACCACTTACTTTTCTCAATCTGCGATAATACTGTGACAGAAATTTAATTCTGCCCTATAATGCAGTCCTATAGGATCTTTAAGTTAGATCAGACATAACTCATAACTTTTAACTCAGTGGGAAAGAACAACAATTCTCTAATCTATATTGATCCTTCTTCCTCTTGAAACTGTCGTAATATCGTCAGATCCCTTTTTCCTTGACCCAAAACACTTTTTCTAACATCAGCTGATCAACGTTACTTTGTTTTTACTAGGAATACTTTCTAGCAGATAGGTCGATGTCAGTGGGCCCAGTTGCAGTGGGTCTAATGGCATCCTTTTTCTCGGCCATCAGCATTTTGGGTGTCGGTTCTGAGATCTACGTTCATGGCACGCAATTCTTCGCGATCAACCTGGCTTACGGCATCGGCACGTGGTTCGCTGCACACCTGTACCTACCTGTGTTCTTCAAACTCAACGCCACGAGTTCATTTGACGTGCGTTAAATAAACCATACCACCAAATCATTCAGCTCAGTGAACAAAATATTGCGCAATGATGCGATACACATTTCGGGAAATCATCTGTGATTTTCCTAAAAGAACATACCATGCAAATCAATGTGAAGTCTTAGTAACTGGCAGATGTGAATACTGTAAGGATTAGGTACAGAAAGACCTACTCTAGATATGTTTTGTTAGGTTAGTTAGATAGGAATAACTACTCAGAATGTGTAAGGCATATGTTTTGCACTGAGATATCCTTGGATGTAATTAATTTGATTCAAATTAACCGTTTGTCGATCAGTATCTGGAGAAGAGGTTTGGGGTGACGACGAAACTGATCGCAAGTTTCGGGTCCCTGCTGCAACTATTGCTGTATACCAGTATCGCCCTCTATGCACCAGCACTTGCCCTCGAGGCAACCACAGGGATGCCCCTGAGAGCGAGCGTTGTGGGCATCGCCTTGGTTTGCACGTTTTACTCCACCATCGGTGGGATGAAAGCAGTTTTGATCACTGACGTCTTCCAGAGTGTGCTGATGTTCGTTTCAGTTATCGTCGTCATTGTCACGGCTGCCATTGACGTTGGAGGCTTGGACAAGATTTGGGAAATCGCGCGAGTGGGTCATCGCCTGGAATTCAACAAGTGAGGAACTTCCTCTGATTGTCCTATCATACCATATCACCGTTCCCTAATAAAAAAACTGGTTTGTAACCACAAATGGAATTTGACTCTGGAAACTATTGTGGAACCAACATTCATGGAATCTATCCAGGAATTCCGATCTGGAATCCTATCTATGAACAGTGGATGGATACTTGAACCAAGTTTGGTTCCAGAATGGTTTCCAGAGTCAAATTCCATTCATGGTTCCAGCTAAACAAAAAAAATTCAGGTAGTTCAATCCAGTGGATGGCATTTCTCATTTGTCTCTTCCAGCATTTCACTTGACCCAACAACAAGGCACACCTGGTGGAACCTTTTCATAGGTGGATTCTTCACCTACCTATCTCTGTATGGGATTAACCAGATTCAGGTGCAGCGATTGCTCACCATTAGGTAAGCTTACAGATCTCTGGTTCCTTCAAGTTGGTTTGCTAAGTGTAATGTTGCGTTGAATTTTTCAGGAAACTGAAATCCGCGCAAAACGCCTTATGGTGGAGTTGGCCCGTAATAGCAGCCTTGTCCCTGACCACCTGCTTCTCTGGCCTGGCCATGTTCTCGAAATACTGGGACTGCGACCCCCGAAAAAGCGGTCGGATAACGACCAACGACCAGCTGATGCCACTCTATGTGATGGACACCCTGTCTAACCTGCCAGGACTACCAGGACTCTTTATAGCTGGTATCTTTAGTGCCGGTCTGAGTACGATTTCTGCGACGCTCAACTCTCTCGCTGCAGTGGTTTTGGAGGATTACGTCAAACCTGTGTGCCGAATGAAGTATGTCCTCAAGGGAAAGCATCGTTTTTTATTTTCAGCGAGGCAAAATTATGGGAAATCATTAATTCTGGAAATGCATGACTAAAAATTATGAGTTAGCCAGACATATTCTCCCAAAAGTGTAGAATCTCGCTATGGTCGATTTATGATGAAATGATTATTCATACTTTTTTTATTAACAAAGACACTAACTCCAACAGACTTGAGAGTTATAGGAATCTGTAACTCTCTGAATCCGAAAGTTAGCAGAATGTATACCAACGATCGAAACTGGCGCCACCGTAGGCATAGATGGCGCCATCTTAGACACTGATGGCGCCACCGTAGTCATAGATGGCGCAAGCATCGTCGAATATAATCGATCATGGCTCCGCCGTGCGGTTGAAATCTCAGTTACGGAAAACGTAATTAACCGTTTTTGCGCGCCATCGTGCGGAAAAACGGTTACTTTTTGTACACAAAATTAACCGTTTTTTGTAGACAAAAGAACTGCAGACCTAGAAGGGGGGACCAATCGGAAACGAGAAAAAAAACGACGGTGATCGCGCGCAGAAATAAAGACGAATTTTGATGGGGCCGATAAAATCTCGTCGTTTCGATTAATCCGAACGCGCGGGCCGTGTTTCTTTCTTTCTTGCGCTTTACCGAGCCGTGTAACCGGCGTCCGCTCGTAAACCTGGTGGCATCTTTTCGAGATTGTGAAAGATAAACGGCGTGCCTTTCGCATCGCTTATAATTTAAAAGCAAGTAGCAGCTCCCGTGTTATCTTGTATGTTATCGCGGGACGGGAGAGAAAAATGGACGCGGCCGAAAAAAGTTACGGGCGTGCGTTTTGTAATTGAAATTATGCGCACTTCAAATTCGGTCCCGAGGGGGCGCCCTTTTTGTTGCTCTTATCACACGATCGCGGACCCCGCGGGGCTTTCCGTGTTGCGCGCGCGTTACCGTCGTCGGGGTTTTCGGGATTTATGTCTCGGGCAGGGGCGCTTTTTCAGCCCGGCGCACTTGACAATTCAATATCATCAATTTGTCGGACGAATTCATTAAGATGATCCATTTCCACGAAAAGGGGCCGCGGACACGAATCGGGGACCGCTTACCTGGACCCGAACGTTGAAACTAATTAATCGGCGGTAAAACAAATTTCACACCGGGACGTGGAATGGTCGGAATATGCAAAGAGGGGGAATG
Organism: Ceratoteleas bidentatus; assembly: GCA_022817645.1. Lineage (NCBI taxonomy): Eukaryota > Metazoa > Arthropoda > Insecta > Hymenoptera > Scelionidae > Ceratoteleas > Ceratoteleas bidentatus. The sequence continues at coordinate 6,431 of JABFPB010005868.1, forward strand.
CTTTTTAGGAATCAAGTTCCAGGAGTGTGAATGGTTCGAGGGGCTCCTTTGGTTTATTTTCATCTCGCATGGAAAAAATATATTCGCGAAATATAATTAAATATATCTTCAAATATATGATTTTACGGCAAAAATATATTTGTATACAGTGTATCAAATATATTTCCGAAAATGTATATAAAAAATGTGAAAAAATATATTTCATATATTTACTTTTGTTTCCATTTACATACGTTTATTAATTAATTTATCTTTCATGAATATATGAAATATATCAGAAAATATGCTTTTTTCAGAAATATATGTATATGAATATATACTTGCATACATTTTGCGTAAATATTTTTTCCGTTTTTTTATTGTTTGGGTTGTGGAATTCAAGGAGAATGAAGTGCTAAATGGTATAAATTATTTAAATTACTTTTTTTAATGAATAGAAAATGTATGCACCTTGTAACAAATATGGCATACATCTTAAAAATTAGACAAATGTGAATTTTAGATTATTTTGCAATGAAAAAACATTTTTGTTTCGTAAAAAATACTACATAAACATTAAAAAATAGGCAAACATGAACATGAAGTCTAACAAATTAACTGATACATCGTTATTTAAAATGGGTAGTACATTTCAGTATATTTATTTTGGTAGATTTTAGTTCATTTGATGGTCTATTATTCAGTTTCACCACACAATTACCAGTTGAAACAAGGATCTAATAGTGAGACGTTTTGCAAGGTAAAAGCAAGCATTAATTTTTGTAATGACAGTGGCAATAATGCACTCTAATAACAGCTACATTTTTTCTTATTCGATTGACTAAGACCAGCTTTATTTTTTGATTTGGCTTTTTCTTTTTATTTTCTGAGTTAATATTTTATTTTGAGCTAACTGCCCTAAAAAATAGGACAACTTTTTTGAAACATAACTAAAACCTCACAAGCCTTTTACAAGCTTTCTTTTTGTCATTAAGGAAGTAGAATCCGTTACATTACCCATTTTTCGATACACCTAATATATATTATATGAATGCCCGTCTAATATATCCAAATATTACACATCATCTTCTACAAGACCCTTTTAAGTTCCAAAACATTCATTTTCCCAGTCCCTAAACATCCCAATTATTTCAATAAAAATGTAGTTACGAATCAAAATTCACTTCTTGAAATTCCCTTCTAACCTTTACCAGTCATACCTAGTAATATAAAGCAAACTCTATTAGTTTTTCATTAAAATCTATTCGGTAAACAAAAAAGTTATTGCTCAAAAAGCACCATTGCGTACTAGTTTCCTATACCTCCCACGTATTTTTATGCAACTCTAATATTAAATATCTCAGCTTCCAGACAGTCAATCTTCTTTAGATTTGGATAAAATTTCGTCATTGCTTAAAGAATTCTGAAATAAAGTTTCATCCAATTCTATGCGGATGGCTTACCACGTAAGTACTACCTTAAATTGAATATAAAAAATAAAAATGTTTTTCAGGGGCATCCAGCTCTCCATGGCATGGAGCTCTTTCGCCGGCAAGACCCTGGCCCTGATAATGGGCCTGCTCTGCCTGGCCGTGGCGACTCTCGCCGGCTACGTCGGCGGCATTCTCGAGGCCGCGCTTTCGATCTTAGGGGTCGTCGGCGGCCCGATGCTCGGGCTCTTCACTCTCGGAATGTTCAGCGAGACCGCGAACGAGCCGGGCGCTATCGTCGGATTCCTCACGAGCCTAGCGTTCTCCTTTTGGCTCGGATTCGGCGGCCCGAAGCCGCCGGTGCAGCAGCTGCCCGTCTCCGTCGACGGATGCAACGCCACCACGCGCACACTCATCGCTAATTTCTCGCTCGACGCGACGGCAGCCGCCAGGCATAATAGGTGAAGACTTTTTCGTTTTGAATTTGATCGGTAAATAATAGTTAAAATTTGAATATTTCGTTCAATTGTTAGTGTTCGATGAATTAGCCAGGGATGTAAACGTTGAAACTCAGTTTCTACCCAGGTTGCTGCAGAATCGTTGATGAACTCAATCGAAAAACGTAGATTTTGATGCCTGGTCTAAAATTAAGGTTTTTGATAAGAAAATGTAGGGAATTAAGTAGAACTTTTAAAATGTTTAAATTGTTTTGTTAGTTTCGTTAGTTTTGTTAGTTTCGTTAGTTTCATTACTTAGTAATTCAAAATGTCCATTGCAATGTCCGAAAATGGGATCAGTAGCCCTAACTATGCATCGCCGCTTTTCCGAGATTCCCCTCGCCCCTTCCCCGGAAAGTTGAACGAACCTTATCGAGCGGTTCGGGGGATCGGGACGAGCGTTACTTTCTAGAGTGGAAGGTCGTGGGAGATGATGGATTGGCCCGAAGATCGATCTCTTTCACGATCCGTCACCTCGGTATTCGAGAGGTGATTTCCAGTTTTTGGGACAAGTGAGTGCTAGGACCAGTAGAAAAAAAAATTGTCCCTAATATGTGAAAGGATTTCGTTGCAATGAGAGCCATCAGTTCGGTTAAATCAATATAGATTTGGTTGGTCATTCACAATAATTCAATTAAATATTTATCATACATAGTAAAAATTGCGATGTTGTGAAGTCCCCATGAGGTGGTCTAATGAGGCATTGAGTCTCAATAAAAATATTTAAAACCATGAGTACATCCTTGATATGACCCTGATGTAACGTAAATAAGACCAAGAAATTGATTCAGAACCCTCTCACCAAATATTACAATTAACTAACTTCAGTTTCAACCATCATGTTAGCTGAATGTGGACATATGTTGAAAGTTCTTTTCTTCTCATTACAGTGGCATCGACGACTCGTCGTACATGTATCTGTATCGCATTTCCTACTTGTGGTACTGTCCCTTAGGGTTTATAATTTGCCTTCTCTGCGGACTTCTGGTGAGCTGGATCTGCAGAATCATTTTCAAGGGAATTCCCGAGGAAGTCGACCCGGACCTCCTGACTCCTATCTTAGCCAACCGAGCAAGAAGAAGACGAGCCAACTCCACGCGGAGAAAACCAAAATCTGAGACCTTTCTATAAGGAGTAGTTTGTAAACTGGCGGAGACTTAACAATTATTTATACCTGAGTTCGTCCTTGGATTCGTTTTGTAAAACGCGGGAAACTCATGTTTCCCTTGTTCATTATTATTGTACTTACGCTGTGTCACAAATTTTATAGCTGATACTTTTGATAAATTGTCGAAATGTTTTCGATGAATATTTAATGTCAAAAGGAAGTTAGACATATCTTAGCTTAATTTTATTTCGATGGATTAACGGAAAAGATGTCTTTTCCTAATCAAAAGCTCAAGAGGATTTCAAGCGGATACGTACCGTGATCTTAGTATTTTACAAATTATTTTGTAAAAAGATAGCTTAGAGATAATCTAAGATCACAAAAGATTATTACTACGTGCTCAAAAATGAAGTTACTACTTCACTTATATGTTACATATGATATATATTATATCTAACATGTTATATAGTCATATTTTTTTAAATATGTGAATCTGAACACTCTATTTTAGGAAATACTCCTTTTTATGTTATACTGGAAAATAAATCCTGTTTAGATGTACACGTGACAAAAATGTCGAAGTCACAAAAAGTTTATACTTCATATTTACTTTAGAATACACATCACCAGATTTGTCGGACCAATAGAAATTTAGGTTCGAGGTACTTTGTGATGTAAGTTATTAGTTGTTTAAGTGGTACTTATACCTGCACCGAGCGGCGTACAAATGCGCGACACAGGTTGATTGCACTTTAACGATATTTGCGGCGTCAGAATGTATGGTGGCAGAGAGACGATGAAAGACCGTGCGAACGTCAAAGAGAGGAGTGATTCATCCGTTTCTCACTTTCATTGTCATTTCAATCGGCTTGATTGTAATTTTACAAAGTTCCTTCCAAAAATTTTGGATGGAAAAGAATTGGATTTTCAGCCAAATTCAGAATTCATTAGCATTGACTGGAATTCATTTTTCGTTTTTGAATGCTATAAATAGTTGAAAGCATTCCATTTCAGGAATTTACAGTAAACATTAAAATTCATTTTCGTTCAATTCCTCAATATTCAACAAAAAATTATGGATTATTTTCTATTAATTTCAGTTCCAGTCAAATAAATGTTCTGAATTTAGTGATAATGGGAATTCAAAAAATGTTTTGAATTTCTTAATTGCCATTCATTCGACTGCTTTGGCACTCAAAATAGTTTAGAGAATTCCAGATGTTTAAAGATGATGCGAAATTGAGGCAACAATCCTATTCTTTTCTAATTATTTGTATCAGATATTTTTTGCAGTGTTATACTTCGAAGAAAAAGTGTTCGATCTATGTAGGCTAAGGAAATAACTACAAAAGCATCTACACTACAAAAACACGTGTCTTATTTTAAGACGTTTTTTGGAGAAAAGGCATAAAAAAGGTCTCAAACGAAGATATTTTTTGATGAAAAAGACACTAAAAGTGTTTAAACGTTTTTTTCGAAGACACTTTGTTTTCCCGTGTAGACAGAGAAAATTAACAATGGGGTAAATGGTTAATGGACATTGAAACAATTTATATATGATTTAAACAGAATTCTGTGACTTAACGTACTTAACGAAAATTCGATTGCTTTTACAATATTTCCTCAAAATCCCTATCGGCAGCTCCTTTGAGATGACGCTGGTGTAGTCTAAAACTACCTTAGTGTATTACCCTGGTGCTAATGGGATTAGCAGGATATGTTGGCGGTGTTAATAAAAATTGGCGACCAAATGTGACTTTTAACATAATGGAAACTGCATTTCGACTCATAATTGCTAAACAGAATGTTTATCTAGGAGTAAAATCTTCGATATTGTCGATATTTAAAAAATATCGAAAAAATAAAAAATTCTAGCTAAGTACTCTAACTTATGTACATCTAGAACATCCGCTAGGTTCGCATGCTATTCTGCTAGTCCCGAGATAAAAGGCAATCGTTGTTCATCGAATGAAGAAAATTATATCATCATAGAACAAATAAGTTATAACTGAACATTAAAGATCACTAATTTACTAACTTATGACTATGATTTCATTTCAACGAAATGTTATTAATATTTTAACCGAACAATGAACAAGACGGTAATATATTAGTTTGTGACGTCACAAACTAATATATTACCGTCTTTTATTTTACTTGTTAAAGAATATTTTTTATATATTTTATTACGTACACAAATATAGAATTTTTTTAACCCTTAATCCTGAATGTCAGTCTGTAGGATCGCTAACAAAAACTTTTCGGTTACTTTGTTCACAATTTACTACAGTTTCCCAGAAAGCGCTTAATTCCGGTTGTAAATATACCACTACTTTGAATCAAAATTTATAGGGAATTTTGGATTTTTGACATCAAATTCAAAAGAAACTGGTAAAAAGCAAATATAAATTGTGCCCAAATCTAAATAGGTACATCCTTTCCTTTTTTTAAATCATCGCCACTGAGACTTGATCCAGCATCTCAAGGTTTCGAACTGAAATACTTTACCGCTGGGACAAAGCAGTAATATGAATGTCACAAAATATTGAGCGTAGTTAAGCTTTTTGTTACTGGTTGTATATATTTTGTGATATAGATTCATAAAATAGCAATATTTTAATTTATGTTTTAATCGTTTACGTAAAAATTAAGGGGAGGTTCCCTTGGATTTGCCTGAAAAATAGGCAAACTTTGACATTTTTTTACGGGATAGCGAAAAGACTTACGAACTTCCGGTTTGGTTAGTTCTATTCTTTAATTATTGAACAACAAGTTGAAATTTTGTCGAAGTAAAAAACCAAAATGACGGCACAAAATGGCGGCTCGCGCAGACTGCGGTTTCGGTGGGAGCGCTTCACAACTTCGAGTCCACGCCCTCTGGTGGATAACTGAAATCAGAAATATTTTGACCAACTAAAGATGATGAAATTCCCTATGGCTTATACCTAACTAGAATGAAATTGGACCAAAATTGACCAAGTTATGGACATTTGAAACAAAATTTGCATTTTTTATCCCCATTTTTTTAACTTTGACCTCGCTTGAAATATAGTTATTTAACAATTTAATGGCCCAATTTCATTCTAGTTAGGTATAAGCCATAGGAAATTTCATAAACGTTAATTGGGCGAAATATTTCTGATTTCAATTCACGACCAAAGGGCGAGGACTTGAAATTGTGAAGCAATGACATCAGTCCACGCGAGCCATCATTTTGTGCCGCCATTTTGGTTTTTCACTTCGACAAAATTTCAACTTGTTGTTCAATAATTAAAGAATAGAACTAACCAAACCGGAAG
>JABFPB010005869.1:0-12745 GCA_022817645.1 Ceratoteleas bidentatus
TATTTGTACCTTAATTCGATTTTACGGTGCATGTACCGTAATTGGACTTCCGAAATTTTTAACAGTGTAATTGAAATATTAAAGAAAATAACTGAAATATGAAGGAAAGTAAAGGAAAAATTAAGGAAAATGAATGAAAAATTAAGGAAAATGAAGGACAATGAATGAATAATGAAGGAAAATGAAACATTTATTTTCTTTCATATTTAATTCATTTTCTTTCATATTTCACTCATTTTCTTTAATATTTTATCCATTTTCCTTCATATTTCATTCATTTTCTGTCATAGTTCATTTATTTTCTTTCATATTTAATTCAATTTCCTTCATATATTATTCATTTTCTTTCATATTTCATCAATTTTCTTTCATATTTCATTCATTTTCGTTCATATTTAATTCATTTTCCTTCATATTTTACTCATTTTCTTTCATATTTCATCAAATTTCCTTCATATTTCATTTATTTTCTTTCATGAAATGAATGAAATATGATTGAAATACAAAAGAAAATGAGTGAAATATGAAGGAAAATGAAGGAACAATGAAGGCAAATGAAAGAAAAATGAAGAAAAATGGCGATAAGCTTCGTTTGCGCTTATGAACATAAGTCGTTTGCGCTTATGAACATCGTGTTTTTGGCCAATTTACGCTTATGAATATCAGACCATTCTGTGATTTTGGGAGAATATAGTTTGGGAGAATATTTTGCCAAATAAATCACACAGTGTGACTATGATCGATTTATGATAAAATTATTATTAGTATTTTTTATAATAACAAAGACACTAATTCCATTGCAGCAGATTTTCGCATCACCTTAATGTTGCCAGATTACAAAGTATGGACTCAATCTGGCAACAGGATGACAGTCGTTGAGATTCATTTTTCCACCCAGATGTCATTCGACGAAATTCACATCGGATTGGAAACAGGTTAGCGGTCTGGCAAAGAAACGGCTAATTTTATCCGGCGCCCACCTCTTAAGGCTGAAAATAAAAAGGAGGCACGTTTAATTAGACAGTTCGACGCACAACCGTCTTCTTCCGAAATTGTTTGGCAGTTGGTGCGTTCTTGAAATTCTTGTCGTCAGTTGTGAATTTAATCAGTGAAAGTTATAATTGGGAAATGAAGGTAACGAGAAAAAGGCGGCAATTAGGCAATTAAGGTTGTAAATTATGTACGACGAAATTAAGATTGTATGGCGGAAGTTGGTAATTGGGTAATGAAATAAGGACGATAGGTTCGGGATGATAAAAAGCGAGTTACACGGTGAACGAAATTAACTCGGGACTCGACATTTTCGAGCGCTTTCGGCGACGGAAAAAAACGCGCTGCGCGGAACGGTTCGGAGGGCGAAGTGCTCGATCGGAATCGCGATACAAAAGTGCGACAAATGACGGACATTTTATCGACGAGTGCAGTCGTGATGTGGAGGTAAGGCCAGTAAATAAAAATGTTGAAATATGAACGCGCGGCGTTGTGATTGAAACTTCAGAATTGGGTCAAACGTATTAAGAAAATAGAGCAACGGTGAAGTACAGAAATGGCGCTACGAAGGTAATTGATTGAAGATGAGACAGTGGAGACCTGCTGATAATGTGATCAGATGAAAACGAGCAAACCTATTAATTTTCTGGAAAAACGCTGGAGGTTGATGGCTGAATTAATGATTGCGAATTGAAAAGACGGATCCAAATCTGCCAGACTTTAAGGTGATTTCGAACTTCTGCTGCCAGTTAGGCAGAACTTCGATTAGGGGCGTTTTAATTATTGTTATCATTACAATAAATTATCGTTCTAGGTTAATTCATGATATTCTTCAGTTTTGGGAGAATGTGACACATGAAGGGAATTCATTTTTTATAAACACAATTGTGAATGTAGTGAGGGAACGCAATAATTTTTAAATGTTCGAGTTTTACTTTTTAAAGATTCTTTGAAAATGAGACAATTTAATGAATTAATTGCGGAAGTTCATTTGGTCTTTCTGTAGAAATATTTACGAAACTGCAAATGCGCATTTACACGGAATCCAAATAACCTCAATGACTCTGCTTGACAATAAGATTGTCTTTCGTAGAGCATTTTAGATTAGATAATTGGGTTGTCAATTGTAAGTCGCTTTATCTTGTGGGTCCGAATAATACTACATTTTTCTGAGGGAATCTTATCAGGGTCAGTTATTCAACAATTACTTTGTTGAATAACGTTTTAAAAAATGAATCAAATTATGGACTTTGAGGGAATTCTCTTACGAAGAGCTGTATAATTAAGGCACCAAGCAAATTTGCATTTACTTTGAAAATAATATCGTACTATAAAGTAATTATCGCGGAAATGTCTACATATCATGAATCTATTGTTATATTATTAACATATAAAATGTGGAAGTAAATACTGTCCAAAACAAGTTACTTTTATTAAATAGTGTATTACATTATGCATTCAGAGTTAACAAGTTACACATAAACTGTTTTCATGACAAATTTATATATTTACTTCCACATTCTGTTATTAACAAATATACATCAAACATGTTGATCACAAGTGCATTAATTTTCATGAAAATTCACTATGGAGAATAGAGATATGCGATATCGAAATTTGATCGAAACTGCTCATCTATATCTATACATTACTTTATCAATCTTCACCATTGAATAAGTCGCATACGGTATTAATTTTCCATGAAAACCGACCCTTACCTAAAGTCATATCTCATTCATTTACCTAAAATCATATATCACATCTCATTCTCTCAATTGCGATTTGATCTCAATGCAAAAATGGACCAGAAAAAATCGCAAAGACACTTTCATCTCCAAAAAAGGTCGCAGTCCTCCGAAAGGGTCAATGAAAACGAGATCGAGGTGAGCCGGCCAAGACCCAAAGTTTCACTTGCCGAAATAAAGAAAAAAAGGCAGAAAAATGGGATCTTGGCCGGCGTTCCTCTCGTAAAACAATTCGTACATGATAGATGAATCATACTTGTCTGATTGGGCTCCTGAGCATCCGACGGCGGCGATGTCGAATTTGTAATTCCGTCTCTTCTCGCAATTCAGGGCGCGCAGCGCCCGAAGTTCGGCAACTCCTTTCTCTTTCAAGACGATCTCGAAAGGCGCCTCCCCGTGGTGTTTATTGGCGATCCGAAAAGAGCAAACCTTGGCACCTAGCGCTCGAATCTGCGGCGTCACTTCGACCAGCGTTTCGTTCTCCTTAACGAGGCCGTGATAACCACTCTCCAGACTCTCCAAATCCAATCTTGGCACTGCAAACAGAGAGCAATACATCTGTACAACTGCACATCCACATATCTGTATTATAGATTACAACGCATCTATAGATATAACCATACTTGTACTGAGATAGATCGCTAGTTCTACCCGTGCACGTACGGAAGTAGGAGGATGTCGATGAGGAGTAATTATTCGGCCATATGATATGACTTATTACGCTAACTTAGATGAGGCTGGGCAATTTTGTCGCGCTGTTAAGAACGGACGTCGATGCGTCGAATCCGATTACTGATATTAAGGGGGTTTTCGTGTTTGAAAATGTTCAAAAATCGATTTTATTGGTTTTTGGTCCGCTTTTAAGAAACATTAATTGGCTATGGTTGGAATCTTTAATAATAGTAATTTTTGTCATTATTTCGATTTTCGGGTGTTCAGTTACCCCTAAACAAACCCGTGGTATTTTTAGAAATTTTTGTAGACGGCTGCCATTTTGAAAATAAATGTAAAAATGATATTTTTTGTAGATTCCAACCGTAGATATATTTATTAGGAATTCGGTCATCATTTGTTTTTGTTTTCTAAATATATAATACGAGATTTGTTAACCACCAACTACAAATCCAAGTTTTGACTATGTCTCTTCGACGCCATTTTGTAGAGTGAAAAATGGATTTTTTTCAAAAAGTACAAATTAACCTAAAATTTCAATGAAAACTATTTTCAATCATTGTTACAATCGGTACAATCATTGTTCACTGAATTTGTTGTAAAAATTCCCCCAAAAATGTAGAAAACACCTAAAAATTGATGCCGCGCATCGCAGATTTAGATAAAACTTGAATGCGAGACTAATGGACGGCATAACGCGCGATTTCCTCCCAATAAACGGTCATTTTCAATTTACAAGCCCTATTGATCGGGAATTGAAGGTTCCATTCGGAGCACTGTTTAGGACTGACCTTACTTTGCCGATTACAACGGAGTTTGTCATTTGCGTCGATAATGTTGTAAACGCGAAATTGGGTGCTTCCGGACGATCTTCGGACAAGTAGTCGTTTGACGTTGGGTATGTCGGATGGTTATTTGGGATTGACCAAGGAAACAGGGAATCCAGGAATCGATTTTGCAAATTCAAGAGAAACTTGACAGTAAATTTACACCGTTTCAAAAGACTGTGTATAACCAAACGTTCTTCACAGAAACCTTTGGCTGTTTTTGTCTGACTAAACTGAAATACTCTAATTGCGAGAACAATTGTGAGACAATCTATAAATACCATTGCGTTGAGAAATGCTGTAACCGATCAATTAACCACCTTTTGCTCCCGTTTTATGTGTAATTAATTAAAACGAATCCCGACAAGAAATTGTCGATCGCTTATCGATATTTGAGCCACCAAACCCGATCACTCGGAATTCCCTTGCGCGCGCTAATTACGATTGTTCGGATGCAAATGAATGCGACTAAAAAATTGCTCGCCTCGTCGAATGCGAAAGTTTGTTTACCCTCACGGTTCAACGTTCGTGCGGAGAGTTGCGATAAAGCATTTGTCGTTTCGACAAAATGAATGCGCGAAGGGGGAATAATAAGGCGCCGGGCGAAATAAAATAAATGCGCCTGCTTTGCGATGTCGAACTGCGCTAACAAAGAGCGAATAAAAATGCGCGTTCGCGAGCATTTTTCGTGTTTGCCACGGGGAAATGCAAAACGCCAAGCTAGACGTCGAACATCTGCGGCCGAGGAAAGCGAGGGCGTGAGTTATCAGCTTCCGATTCGATTGTTCGACTGGAGGACTATCGGCGTTTTATCAGCGGCCATTAAAACTGAATAACGCCGGTAACGCGCGTGAATCGCGCACTTTTCGGAGACCTTTCAGCGGGAGGCCGCGCGCCATGTTTCACCCGGAAGATCAGCTTTTTGTTCGCGCGCAAGACGCCGATAAATGTGTAAGTGGCGGAGGACACTAAGCGGACAGTTGTTTTTCCTGTAATCGGCATTAAATCGAGTGAAACGGGCCACTTTTGGCGTTAATCATTTCGGTCAGCGATTGAGTAACGGCCGGCAAAATGGGTTGAATTTGCGACAAACTCGCGCGACTTTTTGCCGCGAAAAGTTCGCGAAGTGCCATTTTTTCGGCAGTTGCGACGTGTGAAATATCCGCGAAATTCTTTGTGATCAATCGCCGCGCAAAAATCGCGGTTTATTAGGTTATAAAAAGCGTATCAATTGGCGACAACAAAAATACGCCAGGCGCGTAATTAATTTTTCAATAACGCGCGGAATTGCTGGTATTAAACGTCGATCGCCGCGAAAATGTAAACTGGCCCGACATGTAAAATTCGCGGCTCTTTTGCCGGCATTAATTTTGCAGGTTATTTCGCTTGAAATATGCAACGCCAAACGTTGCAATGTTAATTTTTCACCGCAACTCGGCAAAAGTTTTTGTCGCAACGCGAACGAAAATAATGCTGTGATTCGCTATTGTTAGTGTCGTTCAAGTTTTGAATGACGTCGTACGGGAAATTGGCCAATCGCGTTTCATTACGGCAATTACGCGGTTTTTTTGAAATCCCGACAAATTTCGGCGTTTCATCAGTTTGTCACGGGTTATGGGATGAACGAATTTTTTGGGCCCCGGCACTTGATGCGCGCGGCATTATTTCGTTTCCAATTAAGCGCATTCGGATTTTATGAAATTTCCGACGGGCAAACTCCCGGGGGATCAATACGAGCTGAAACAATATTATCCGTGTTATTAATTTGGCCACGCGTGCCGAATCGGGCCGTAAACACGAAATCGATAAAGATGCAATCCTTTTTACGCGCCGAATTCGCCCGCGCGCCCGATCGATAGATAATTAATTTACGGGCGCGCGATATTTTTCGACACGCGGCACCGGCGAGTCGCCAGTTGCAGTCGCGTTACGGCAAAATAACGAGTCCGCCGGGTCACGGAATTAGCGGCTGTGTAATTAAGTTTTTAAATCATGCCACTCGGACGTGTCTTTCGCACAACAAAACAGCGTTATTGGGCAAGAGTTACGGCGTGATGAATCGTTTACGGCTGCGAAAGTGAATATCAAATGTAGGGGTTTGTTAAAAGCTCGGCTCAAGTGTTGGAAGATGTATTGTTCGTGGAACGAAAGTGGATTGCGTTGAAATTTAGAGTTAGTATAAATCGTGTACTGAAAGAGAATTGAAAATTGAAACAATTCGATTGGGTATGAGGCTGTTATTAATCTGTTAGATTAACTTATACGTGTGGAATATGAAATGGAGAGGTATTGGACATTTTTTTATTATGATTGTCTCAAATATTTTGTTTAAATACCTTTAGTAAACTTTACTATAAATAATAAAATTGTACTTTTTATATTGCTTCATGATTATATGTTCAAAGTTATTATTATTATTGGTTTTATTATTCATTTTATTTCGTTAAAAATAATGTTTAAAGTATAGTAAATTGATGACGAACACCTTTACATTTCAAATCGATTCAGTTTAGGTACTATAAGGCATATAAAAATAACATAAAATAACCTTTGAAAATACATTCATTCAAAGTATCTAAAGGCTCTAGCAGGATAAGTGTTCTGGCTTTTGTTAAAAATCCAACCTAGTGCTTGCCCCAAAATTTTCATACAAAAATATGTAGTTAGACTTGATTTTCAGATTGTTGGAAATACTGATATTTTTTACTATTTCCAACAATCTTCCGAATAAAGCCTTTTTCTTTGAAAGTTTTAACTTGAATTGCACACATAATTCATTTACAATTGAACAAAGTATAATTCACTCCAAAATTGAACAAATACACTCATTTTCATTCCTTACTTAATATTACCTCAACCATTTATTTAAACGTACGTTAAAAATTAACTCAGTATTAAATGGAAATCAGATTTCCTTTTATTTAACATTTAATAAACCGACGATACTAATAAAAGCATTTCCGATTAAACTCATATCCAAATTATTAATATTAAAAAAATACTTCAACCACTTATTTAAACGCATGTTAAAAACCTACTCAATTTAGCAGGAAAATTATGATGCCTTTTATTTATCGCTGTATTTAATAAGAACATGAAGGAAACCGTCGAGGCTGATAAGAAGCGTGTTTCCCACTAAACCCGTATCCAAATTAATAATATACTTTGATACCGTCATCCCTCGCCGTGTTTCTCCCCACGAATCCCCTTCGTCTTGTACTTATTAACGCGATAGCATCTAAAAATATGAAAAGAGACGGAGTCGAATTTTGGTCGCGTTCGAGCGTCGAAATCCGCGTGAGCCCCAAGAAAAATATGTTTGGATTCAATTATGATTCCGTGGAATTAAACGCCACGGCCGACTTATTAAATCCCGCCTGCTTTATGCCCTGTAATTGCATTTTATATGCGCCGCATAATCACGGCGTTACGCGCGTCAAGGCATTTTCCATTTACGTTGTCCGCGTCGAATCACACAGAAAACTGTATTTCGGCGCAGGTCGCGCGGATAATTCGGCCACAGAGTTTGTCAATCACATTTGCATCGTCGATTAAAGTTCCGTTATTATTTTCGGCCGACCACCGTGATGACCGTTTCTTGCGATGCCGGCAATAATGGGTCGGCCGAAACAAAGGTCTTTTTGCGAGTGACGGCGATTGCACAGTGGCACGAGTTATCGGACGAGTGCACTGGATACAAATATTTGACCGATTGAGTGTAAAAAATTAGTGCGAGATTGAAGTTACAGGATCATTTTTAACGCACCGTAAAGTAAAGTTAATTAAATTATCGAGATTAATCAAGATTCAATGATGAAATTTTAAGTTAAGCGGACCAAATAAATGTATTGCGAACAAACAACTTTCCGGAGTAATTATGGATTTATTGTCGAATTGATGAATTCTTTAGATGGAAAATTGTGGAAAATGTTGGGAAAGAATGTTTATGAACAATTCCTTTTTGAACGCGGATTTCAGTCGAATGATATCAATAATTTAGTCAATTTGTGTGTTGCGCCCGTAATTTATGCATTGGGAAAATGTGAAGGTAAAATAAGTTTAGTTGAAAACGTAAAGTTGACAAACAAAATGTTTCGCTGAATGAACACGACTTGTTTGCTAGAACTAAATTTGTTATTACCCCAACATTTAGACGAACGAACTGAACCATTTCAGCGTAAAAGGGAAACAGAGATTAAAAAGAAGACTGTTTTACATATCGCAATTCCGTTCACATTTTCTGAATAATGTTGCATGTTTGCCTTCGTTTGTTGACATTGTCGAACGTATGAAAATATCGCCAGTATGTAATGCCGGAGAACAATGTTAACCCATTTATAAACGTTATTCATCGAACCAGAGCGAAATTGAAAATCTTGAATAAACCCGATTATTGTAAACACCTACTTTTGTCTTCATCGCAACGTCCGCTCTAAATAGCCTTCTCCAGATAAATATTTAATTAAACATCGCTAAATGATTGCCGCATAAAATCAAACTCATTATTTCCTCACTTTTTCCATTAACATTAATTCCATTCCATTAACAAATTTATTTCTTAACTAACACCCTACATTTCCCATCTTATTCCACAATCTAACCTGATTTCCCGGCGAACAAAAAATCATTCTTCATCCCAATCACGCCATCTTTATCCCTCCGTAATCCTCTCATCCTAACCGAAAATCTTCTTCAAAGTCCTCAAACTTCCGGAGAACCCCTACCTCGTCGTTGCTATAAAACATCGCGAATTTAATACAATCTTCCCCTCCCTCCCCCCCATCCCCGACATGTCAAAGGCGTTCGCATAATTCGCCGACCTTCGCGCGAACGAGATTGATTCGACTAATACATCCTAATCTCGCGTTAAATTGCGCCGCTCAGCGACGCCGCGCGGGATTAATTTTTGCCGGTAAATTTGACTCGTCAAGTGACTTCGCATAAATTGAAATACATTCCGCGCGCCCGTTCGTCTAAAAGTATTGCTTTCACGTGCGCTCCATTTTGTCTCGCCCCTCCCACGCCGCGAAGTATAAATCCCGCGCAAAAAGCGCCGTCGAAATCAAACAAAAGCGCTCTTACGCTTATGAAATATATTTTCGTATCCATCGAATTTCTGGCCTGCGCTTTGGCAAGAATCCGCGGATGCAAATTTCCCGGCGAAAAAGCCGCGGAGATACTTTTCGTGGGAAAATGTCGCGTCAGACGCGCCGTTTGCAGCGGAGACGTTCTCCGGATCATTTGAAATAACAGAGGTCGCGATCGCTCGGAATGGCCGGGCTTTTTTGTCGGACGAATGTAGGGCGCGCGAGTGTTGTATTCTCGCAGCGATGTTTGCGATGCTTTACTCGATACGCGTGATTTCACGTGGATCCGAGATTGCGAAGGGAAAAGGCCGGGCGAAAGCTCAGACACTTTGTGCGAGCGACGTAAGAAACGTCGGACGACGATTGAGAGGCGTGATTTCGCGCTGAAACATGCGAATCGAAATATTTGGATTTTCGTGCGAGCGCCTCCCGGGACGTCGATGAGGGAAACTCGTGTGCTTCGCGGGAGATGGACTTGGTTTCTAGGTTAAGTCGCGGGTCAGTTATAGAATTGTGCAATGCATTTCGCGGAGAGGAAAAAGCGCTGGGGTGAATATAAAGCTATCTGTAGGCCATTTAAGATCGGGAATACCAAACCAGGCGAAAAATGCAGGGTTGGATTTGTGGAACGATAATGTATGAGGAAGATTTGTTTATGCTGGTGGTTTTGGGAGATTAAAAAAAATCAGTTGAAATTTAGTTGTAAACATTTTTTATTACAGAGTTTTTATTTGAGGACGGTTCCCTGTACAGCTTTCACGTTGTATCGATGTTAGAGATAGAGTTTTATGAATATTTTATATCTCGACTTTGGAAAACATTATAGGAGGTACTTTTCGCTGATTTATCTTTATGCAACTACAATGTTTTGAAGGTATTATGACATTTTAAAACGGTGCTCCGAGAGACGACTTTAGTAAACTAGTGAGATGTGTTTGATTTTTAAATATACTAGTTAACTTAGAAATAAATATTTACGACTGCTTGTAATTATGCTAAGAAAAGTAAGGATGTTCGTTATGGCAGACATTTTTTCGAATTTTAATATTTTTAGAATGTTCCACGGGATAAAGGGTTTATCATGTGGGAGTGGGAATACTGAGCTACGTCAATCGTGGGAAAGGTTACCTTTTTTTAGTAAGAAAGGTCGTAACTTTTTCACATCTGTTTATTTGAGGGGGCTGGCAAGTAAAAATGACGAAAATTGTCTACTTCCGCACATTACTTTCTGTAACTTTTTTTGATAATGTTTAACAAAAATCCGTCAATACCATTTATAGTCGGATATAAATTGCGAAGAAAATGACAATAACTGAAACAAAATTGGTATTGAACTGAGCTCCCAGAAGCATTGAAAATAAATAGCGAACAATCCATTTTTAGTATATTTTCTTGCAGATTATTAAAGAGGAGCCTAAACTATATTACTGATAACAAAAATTACAAAAAATTACGAAATTGATCGAAAAAAGACGAAATCAGCATTTTCATGTGGCAATCCCTTCAATAAACTGTTGCATTCTATTTGTTTGGATCCTTATCCAACAATCTCTCGTTAAATAATATTTTATTAACTTCGTTTATTTGTAATTATTCACATTTAGTTTTACAACTCATCCAGTAGTTTGTATACATGTTTTATATTTATACAAGTTTCATATGTCATTAACGTATTCATTATAATAAGTTATTAAGTTTATAAAGTAGTTAATAGTAAACAGTCTTATGATTTCATTTACAATATCTTCAACTTCCGCTGCCAGGAACAGTTGTTACTGTAATTATTAATGTAATTTAATTCTGATTATTTTTTACCTTTTTTCATTATTTTTTAAGTTTGAAGATAGAAACCTTCTTCACTTACATAAACAATCATTTTGACAAAATGTTCCTCATAACATATAAACTACTTTTACACTGTAAAAAAAGGTCTACAGATTTTAAACAATTTGAGTTTGCACTATGCACTCTATGAGTAAAATTTACTGAAAATTGAGTAAATTTTACACAATTTTGAGTAAATTTACTCAAAAATGAGTGAAACTTACTCAAAATTGAGTAAATTTTTCTCATAGAGTGCATAGTGCAAACCCAAATTGTGTAAAATCTGAAGACCTTTTTTTACAGTGTACACATCGTAAAATGTAATTATGCAACATGATTCCAACTTTTTTGAAACAGTCGATCCATTTTTACTACCACATAAAATTGATTCGCTATTTTCAAACTCGAATCACAGTTCGCACCTAGTATGACAACTTCACATTATAAAAGGCGAAATCTAATCAGACCGGATTTAGAAAAGCAGAGCACCAGAACCGAATCGGGAAATTCCCGGTAATTACATTTCGCGTAGTTTTCAGCGTCCCGAACCGTAGGAGATAAATAACGCTAATGAATGGACCTATTAATACGACTTCAACAAATATTGCCTATCCAAATGTTAATTCCCCCGGTAACATCATCCGGCAGACGTGTAAGTGAAATTTGCGAGCGTTATTCCCCGCAATCACTCTGTTTCCAACCGACGTGTAAAACCCCGCCATCTAATATTCACTTCGGCTCCGCGAATTATCATCCACATTGTCCAATTTCGCAACCCGCGTTTCGCTCCAAAACCGCTCTCCTCAACAATTCAAAATCTCGTGCAAAACACTTTATTTAGCAAAAAGCCGTCGACTTTTAATCGAATTGCCACTCGGCGCGCGAAACAAAAAAAGGTCCGCGATTTACGACTCGACATTCCGTCGGTCCCGCGGCAAATAAAAATCATTTGCCTCGGATCCTCAAAGAGACCGTTGAAGTGCGACTGATTAAGTGGACGCGCGGAGCCCATAAAGCGCCAAGTGTCGGAGTGAATGCGCTTAATTACCCGCGATGAAGTGAAAAAATTAACGGCCCAAACTTGGCGCAACTTTTTCCTCCTAATCAGACCCCCCAGACGTCGCGCTGTCGCACGCAAATTTCCCGGTTAGTCGTGCTTAACGGACAATAAGTGTCGCGGCCAATATTTAGAAAGAAAAACATGTACATTTTTCGAAAATTCAGATAATATGTTTTAATAAAATAGATTTTAGTTTAAAAAACATGGAGCTTGTTAAAATTCTAAAGATTTCTACTTCATTAACAGATTATTAAAATGTATCAACTTACTTCGCTTAAAATTAATGTACAATTTCTGAAAATGTATTTAATGGCATAAACAGGAGAGTAATATATTTTAATATATTTAAAAAAAAAGGTATGCTTTTTCCGAAACTAGAATTTAATTTTCAAAAATAATTCTGTTCGACATTATCTGATAAAATCGTGACTACTTTTCGTCGAAATGCAAGTATCCCAGCAAAAAATTTGGAATAGAAATGAATAGAAAAGAACTGGATTTTTAGCCAAATTCGGCATTCATTAGAATTAAATGGAATTC